>BOPP01000098.1:3340296-3352814 GCA_017312745.1 Gryllus bimaculatus
CCCTCCCTCCCTCCAAATCTCTCCGTGATCCAAAGTGCTGAGGGAAACGCGTACGTGGGCGTGCCGATAGTGAAGCGCTCGCGGCACTACCCTTGACATATAATGATGGAATGAGGGGGATCGGATGAAAGTGGAGGGGCAAGTGCGTGGGATAGGGGGTGAGAGAGGACAGGTGGGAGAGGAGGCGACGAGATGGGAGGAAATGTGATGGGAGGAAATGTGGTGGGAGGAAATGTGAAGGGAGGAAATGTGAAGGGAGGAAATGTGAAGGGAGGAAATGTGAAGGGAGGAAATGTGATGGAAGAGGAGGGGATTTTTTAGACACAAATTCATCACTTTTTCCTGCAATGCAGGCAAGAAATTCATGACGCACTAATGCCGTACGACATGAAGTGGTTTCAAATCATACATTTTCGTACACCGAATTAATTACTTGCAATTAGTTTATACAGTAGTGTATAATGGCCTATATTCATTATGTTTTATGATGGCAGTTGTCATGACTTCATATGTACAATAATGTTCACGATTTACAAATATTTCAGTCTATCTTCATGTGATCAAAATGCGAATTTCGAGGAAAATATTATTTCCAAGTAAGTATTTTTTTCTGTAGCCTAAACAACATGCTTCTAATTCTTACTAAATAAAAAAGTTAATTTCGCCAAAATAACATGTTATTTAACATGGAATTAAAATATATAAAAACATTTTCTTGTAAAAGGACAGCCAATTAACAATATATTTTTATGAAAGTGCGACAATTAACAGGAGATGCCAGGTATCGCCCCCTCTCTCGAGAGGTCTCCTCCTGGAATAGTACTACTTTCTCCCTGCCACTGATACAAACCACATTAAGTGCCGTTTACGATTTTTACACTTTCATATATTCGTAACTATGGATTCAAATCGAGAAAATCGGACAAGAAAACATGATGGAGCGCATTTTAGGTGTCATTTAGACTGTGTTGTGCAAGATGGTTTTTGTGTCTCTAATTAATTCAGCGATGGCCCCCTATTGGAGTTTTAAAGTTTCCCACTGGCGAAGGTTTTTATCTATTCTTGCTGAAGGTTTTTATTCGACTTGATATTTTTTCTCTATCAGCACTCCATCCTCCAAATTTATAAGTAAATATACATAAACTAAAGGAACTGATATTCGCTGACTTTCTTCTTATCGATAGACAGTCTTCCTCCATTCCAAACCTTAGGTTGTGTTGGGTTAGATTGCATTTTATTTCGCAACAAGGATTGTAGACAATCTTTGACACAGGTGAGAATATTGCAATTGTTACCCCACAATCCAAAGAAATGGTATGGTTCTACGCAACAATTTCCAGGACGCAGACGGGAATAAGACATAAAAACACACTTGTAAGAAGCGATTAATCTATCCAATCAATGACAAATATCAAAACGAAAAGAACCAGTGGTGGAGAGATAGACGTGTGATACGCATTGGAAAACAACAGCGATAAGGTACAGACCGTTTATGAGTATGTAAGCGATTGACATAAATTGACAAGGGAATGAGGGATTCGATGTTAAATCAAACATACAGTCTACAACTATTGATCAGTAATTTACCATAATTTTAAGATCACTATCTCTCTACCAGTTTCTCGCCAAGCCCTTTCAGGTAGCTCGCAGAGATATTTTAGTGTTCTTGTTTTGTTTCGTTCTTTTTTACACTTTCAGTTGGGATTGTCACCACGCGAAGGTACTGAAGAGAGAGGTGAGGATACACTCCTGCCTGCGTGATGATGATGTATTCATATCATGACCATGTTTAACTTTTCTCTGTAGCTAACCATTTTATTAAAGTAGCTCTAATACCTGGAAAGGTTGCTGACCTAGGCTGCAGAACATCTACCTGCAAAAGGGAACGCCGACCTTTTTCTTCTGACTTCTCATGCACACGGGAAAATAACGATCGGTGATGTCCTGTGCGATCTCTGTCTCACGGAGTTGGGAATTTTGCAGTTGTTCGACAGGGACTTCGCATGCATATGAACTGTGTGAAAACAGTCGAGACAAGTCATGGGTCTCTTATTACCTGCAAGACATTGATCTCTGACCACAGACAAGGCACTGAACTTTGAGAAAACAAATCTAATGTGGGCGAAGTGACGAGCATTTCGTATTAGACTAATAGGAATAAAAAGAAATATGGCGCGGGTAGTATGGTTACATCGGAACGATGTAAATGATACGATCATATCTGATTGTATTGTGATTTATTAATCGACTCTGCTCGGACGTTTCCGTCGCCACATACAGAAAGCACTCAAACTCGTTCGCCTTTCTTTCTTCTTTCTTATTTGTAGGTTTTTATAATATCATTATTTACTAGATAAGTTGATTGTTAGTAAATTCTGTTAATAAAGAGCCACGAATTCACGCCAGATTACTTTCTGAAACCCTATTTTATCAAAATTAATAACACAATGAATTAGAATCAAAAGTGTAATGCGTTTACATGTTTATATGATATTTTAAATAAAATTTAAAAAATCATCTCAAGTTTTAAAACATGATACGAATCTAAATACCTAAAGATGCGAACATTGGTTCGTGAAACGTTGTACTTGCAATATATAACAAGTTATTTAAATAATTAAAATTAAATGAAATACAATTGACTGGTAACGAATTAAATCATTCCATTGATTGTCTTAAAACATAAGTTACTGAAAATATCAAGAGTTTTAATACTTTCATCGAAGATAATTTACCACATACAATTGTGGCGGAGGGTGCCTAGTTGCTGCGGCTCCCTCCTGGATTCGCCCTCTACCAGAGCAAGGGCTAGAGCGATCAATGATTTTATAATTAACTAAATCAAAAAATCCGTCAAAAATGACAAGCAAAATTAATAATAAATAATAAAAATCAAAATATTTGTTTCTTAAAAACATAATGCAGTGCGAGTTGTCTCTCATTTTAAGATTTCTTTTATTATAAATTTTCCCCATCAAATTGCTCTGAGAAACATTCATTAAACAAACGTACATATTTTGGAGAGGACCATCATAGACAAACTAGGGTTCTTCTAAAAAGACCCACACACCCACGGAGAGAGACGGACGGAGAGACAGAGGGAGAGAGAGACAGACGTTTTGCCATCATCCTTTTTTTCGGTATCAAGGACCCCACAAAGAGGAATTTTTTCTCTATTTAGCAAGAGGATTTATCTACGTCTTTGTTACCATGGTGTGAAAATACGAGTTTTCGGCCAAAAATGCCCCGTTTTCGGGTACACGATTACACAACTTTCTGTTCTTTCAAAGTACCTTCGTGAGGGCGAAAAAGTAAAAGGAGGTCCCCTAAAACTTTCATTCATGCCTAAAACATTATCTACATGAACACTAGTTATAAAATATACTGATAAAGTATTGACACGTCCTAGACAGTGCCTATAATTCCTACAGCAGTTCTTATTTCCGAGCGCTAGCTGTGACCTCCTAACAATAACTATCCAGTCGCCGGTCTTCCGGGTGCACATTGGGATGTCGTGATCGTGAACCACTTGCAATACCGCTGTGGCAATATTACGCAGTAGACTCGGTCGGCGTCGTGTAATAGAGACGTTAAGTGGCTTGAAAAATTTCTTCCGTATTGACACTGTCCTGGGGGAGATTGCAGTGGAGATGATCGACCAAGTAAGAGGAGGGAGTGCAGTTGCGCGGACACCATCCAGGCTTCGCTTTAAGACGATGATGACATACGCAAAAGGACATAAAATCTACCCTCTCGTTTTGTTTCAATTCTTTCAACCTATTTGTCCATCAACAAAACAACCCGTCTAAACCTTTACCCCATGACCTACACAACCGCAGCTTCACTGAGGTATGGTGGCAGCTGGCCGCTTTCAATTTGTGGCAGTAAAGAACCCGGACAGTAGAAGACATCGATTCAGTTCGACCACCACCACCACCACCACCACCACCACCACCACCACCACCAACAACAACAACAACAACAACAACAAACGCAGGCACGAAGAACACGGCATCTACCCCTCGCGACTTTCGTTTTCACACCTTATCTAGTGATCTCGAGTGCAAATGTGGAAATGGTGGAACGGTTCTTGGTAGAAAATGCTCACTCCCCGCGAAACGTAATGTGGTGTTAAATTCTTACCGAGGTAGTAAATGTAGAATTGAGGATGCCCACTCACCGCTCTTGGCACGGCACTACTATGGGGCGTAACCAGTATTGCGATTTTTTAAAATTATAATAGGAATGGCAGTTACCATGATCCAACGTAAGAATTCTGTTATAACGGCTTACAATGATGGACGTTTGTACGTTACATACAACTTGTCGCCATGACAATGAGTTCCAACATTGTCTCCAACATCGGACATTGAATGCTATCATTGGAAAATAAGCTCACGTTTTAGAAAGGGCCAATTCCTACAACAGGTATGTCTTAAATAATTTGTAAAAAAATGTACCCCGAATGAGAAGGAATAGTATGTTTCGCATTAAATCATAATGAAACCAGGATAATGCAAAAAGGGAGAAATCTTAAGCACGTGGGAAATTTTGTTTATAATCCCCTAAACATCAAGAACCTCGCATGGAGATTTCCATTCCGAAGCCAAAAAGACAGTCTCTCGTGCTACTCAAGAGTAGAAAGCATACAACCGTGGCCGTGAGAGAACTCTTGCATCGTGAAAACAGTAACTCCCGTCTTTCCGCAAACATCTTTGTGAAGAGGATTATGTTCGCGAAATGGTTTTAATAATATTCGATATAATGAAGTTTCATTTTTATCACATAGCAGAGGCCCCAAACAGAAAGTCCTAGTAGATTTAATTTAGTGGATGATTATGTGATCACAAAATCTCGAACATCGAAAAATCACGTTTTAAGGGCCTGTGACGCACATTTCTTGAGAAAAGAACGACCTTTGTCAAGAAACAGACCATCTAGCGACACATGTCTTGTGTGACTGTATTCGAGCTTGGGAAATTAGGTACTTTTTATAAATAAACATTGATAATTATACAGATAAAGTACAATTCGTCACTACTCGGTCAAATTTTCTTTCTTTCGACACTTCATTCATCAGATTGGTTGAGTGTGAGAGTCGTAAAACATATCTAGACTACAGAAATAATAAGGGATTGGCGAATCACCTGGTATATTCTTCGTAATATATGGATTTAATACGTTTAATTAAAAAATAATCGACTCGGTAATCTTCAATTACCAGCAATGTGTTCATTTAGTTTATTCTGAAATCTGAAACATAATTTCTTGAACAGTGTTACGACTCCACGCGATTCTCCAAGAGCTTTGAAATACTTTTAAGAGAGAGAGTCGTACAGTCTGGGAGGCCTTGTACTTGACAATTAGAAACTAACGATCTTGCATTCCTTGCATGCATGAAACGACACATCCACAAGAAATATTCAATTATATAACAAAGAAATCCTCAGAAACTGCTGAGGAAGTGAAAGAAGTCAAGGCACTGAGTGAAGCGTTAACAAAAACCCTCAGCAAATGAAGTACAGTCGTCGTTCAGAGCAGCAAAGCTCAGCCTAAGGAAAACAATAAACAGTAAGCATTCTAACATACGATAACAATAAATGTTGAAAACAATAGATGAATCATTGAATATTGACAAAAACATAGTGCAGTGTTCTGCACACTTCATGTAGAACTTGTGTTTTCCCAGGGTTTCTGATCGTCAGCAAAAAGCACTTCCGGCGGATTGCAGACTATGCGACATGCGAGATGACGTACAGTAAGCGTTCTTGGAAACCTTTGCTTGGAAATCTCTACAGGAGATGTGCTCTCTCTTCAGTCACATGCTTACGGGTCTGTAAAGCATCCAAGTGCGGTCGTCAGTAGTGGTCCCCGAAATCAGGGATGTGAATTCTGCCAGAGCAGGCAGATTTTGACAGTGCAATTGATTGACTGATGATTCGGGCGCGTCAACTGCTCAGGCCATTACGGCAGGCGTAAGTGTGGTGCATGTTTGCACTTGCCGCATGTTGTGCACGCGGGAAGCTGCAGTGGACTTCCCCTGCTGGATGGCAAGATTAGTCTAGCGGGGTTTTCCCCAACCAGATATCTCCCGCCAACGGGGACACCGCCCCAACCAAAACAAGCTTTCAGCTCCCGACTGGGCTCTCGGCACGAGTGGTAGTGTAGAGCATGTAAGTGTGCGTAAGTACGGGGTAAGGAATTGACAAGGAAGAGGAAGAAAAGATCGCGCGCAGTCCGTGGCCCGTTTGTTGAGATACTGCTTCGGCATTGGCCTGGTGTTGATTGGAGAAATTACGGAAACTACCGATCGGAACAACCGGCCGCTAGAATTTTCCTCCTGCCAGCGCCCTTTCGCCCTAGCTGTTTAACTATTCTTCAAAATCCTGCCATGGGCGGGACTCAAACCCTGATCCACCTTAGCCGGTGTTTACAGTGCGGAAAATGAAAACGAGAAAGATGGTAATTGCATATCGCACTGGTGTCACTGACAGGGGGGGAGGACATGGTTCCTCCTACATTTTTTTGGTTCAGCCAGTAGTTATTTTCTAATTACATTTTTTACTATTAACGTAAACGACGTGTTAATTAGACTAAATCTACCTGTCCGTTCTACCCGTGGAAAATTTTGTTATTATAGCAGCAGCGCCAACAAATCATCATTCTGCACGATCTCACTATACTTAGTCGATTTCCTCCCGCCAGGCACGATTAGGGATAAGAAGAAATGTTCATAGTTCTTTCGCCTAGGCTAATAATTGTCTATTGCACGAGTGCAAACATCCCTTGGAAAACAAATTTTGTCGAATATGCATGATGATTTCTTTATTCATTATTCAATTTTGTATAGCGAAATGAAAGAATTTGGAGCACAAGAAAATAGAAACAACTTGTTCTCGTTTCCCATCACATCACACAATTTTAACAGTTTTGTGTGTTACGCAAATAAGCACATGTGAGTGAATACACGTGTGCAGTCAAATGCATGCTTGTCAAGTGTTCTTCGTACCATTAAAGATGCTCTATTACGTACGTAAATAGAAACATTCATTGCTATATACTTCAATGGACTTTGTAATGGTTATAAATATAGGCCTACAGTGTAAGATTACCAGTTACTCGAGAGAGACGCTTGCAATCAATTCAGAGGAGCTGCCGGGAAGGTCAGGTCAAATGGAAGCAAAAGGCTGCTCAAGGTTAACGGAGGATAATATGAATAAGAAGTAGAGTTAACAATGGAGAGAGACGGCGCTGGTGTAAGGTCGGAGTAAGGAGAATACCGATGAAATGACTGATAAAGTGGCATGATACAAAGGACCACGAGTACTTTGGGAAACTGATGAGAACGTTTTCCCGTGAACTGACGACTGGAAAAGGTACCGAGTAAGGACTGACAGAGACACAATCTAGGTGCCCCATCCTTGATTTACGCACTTTTAAATGTTCAAATTAAATGAACTGTAAACAAAACTTTTCCATGAGCATTCATACGGTTCATGGAAACTGTGCTGCGTAATAGAAGATGCATTCATTTCAATTGCCAATTTCCCGAATTGTCAATTGCAGATCTCTCTCGTTAGTTTTGACACATCACCTTCGATAGTTCAATTTTTGATTTTTTTTAATACCTGAACTCCCTCTAGAGAAGATTTCCATTTCGCATTTCGGAAAGTTACATTATTTACTTCGCTACTGAACAATTAAAGACTGGTAAAAATTTACATATAAGTTATATAACCTCACAACTGATGCATTAGTTATAATCTGTATTCTAGAATAAACAGGTTTATGATTGTTTGAAAGTATTAAATGAAAGAAATGAAAAAGAATGGGGAAAATTTGATACTGGCAGCTACATTGGCATAAACAGAATTCGAGGGATGTAGTGATCTGCTAACATTGTTTTATTAAGACTTAAGTTACTTATGCTGGATTTCAAATATATTAAGATTATTATTATTATTATATAACGTTGATAAGAAATGTGTGAAAGTATATTGAACAAGTCAAAATAAATGGTAGGAGAATGGGGAGTATCTGTTGCAAGTTGGTGCGTTGCTGTTTCGACAGTTTCAAAATTTACTTAATATAAATCATTCACTCAAGTCTGTCCTATATTAAAGGTTCCAGTAACGGTCTTTCAATGATATTGGACAATCCTGTAATCTACGGAAATACGTATATAAGTGAAAAGACATGTATTCATTGACAATGGTTTGAAGAATATTTAAGAATATTTTCTTAAAATGTAACTCAAACATCGACCAACCTGGTTATAAGTACGGACAGTGATAAGTATTTTTATGCATTGTTCTAAAATGTGGAAGCAAACATGTGCTATAAAAACAACAAAAAGTAAGATTAAGAACAAAAATCGATGAACTTTTCACTATTGAATTTAACAACATTTTAGTATTTTACTGATTACGAAGGTATACTTATTACCTTTCACAGCGGTGAAAAATTAGGGAATCGTTTTCAATTCCCTTGATTGAGATTCCGTTCGTCTGAAAAATTATTTTGTAATGCAGAAAATGTATTTTCTTCAGCACAAAACAGGATAGGAACGCACACGGGAGGAAAGAGCTAGCCTCTCATTTCACATTCCAAAAGAGGGAACATATAAAATCTTTTGCATGAAATGTCTCATCCGCTAACACCATTCCGTCGTACAAGTTAGGTGATTTCTGACGATATAATAGGAATATCCCCGTCATATCGCGTGGTGGCATTGCATGGAGCGTGGTCTGATGGCTTTAAAGACGCTCTCGGGGCAGCACACAGGTATACTCCGAAAACAGAGGGCGCTTTGAAAGCAAGCAGATGGGACGCTTTCATCCAATCATGCGCTTCGCTATGACTTAATTTTTTTAAATTAAATCTCTCAATAGAATAATCCTGTCCGAACTGATTCGCCCTCTGTGTTAATCGGAGAGACGCGGCCTATCCATCTACTAGTTGAGATCGGCAGGCCAAAAGTCACCCCGTGAAGGCTTGTTCATTTTCCGCAACCACGTGATCGCATATTTTTAATTTCAAATTTCATAGAATTTAAATTGTGATGCTTAAAAAAAAGTAATGACATGTATGAAGTCAGATTCTAAGAATATGTTATTTACTCAAAATATTCTTTATCTTTAATGTTAGCGTAGTGTTACTATAAACATCAATAAAATGTTCTGAACGTTGTAAATAGTCCAATAATGGCAGGAAAATAGAAAAACAAACATGAAAACAAAAATGTTTCCACAAAATAACGAAATTATGCAAATTGTCACGGAAGGATGCTGAGTTATGCACTTCATGTTTATGTTCTTTGGTAATTGCAAATGGGGTTAACTAATTTTATAGACTAGACATAACAGCTAGTAATTGATATTATCTTTCACGTTTTGGTAATAAGAAAACGTGTCAATATTATAATAAATTAAATTAAATGTTACGTAGAATTGTCCTTATCTATGTTTTGATTGTTATCGCTACGAAAGAAAATTCTGTCAACGGAATTGCTACACACTCGTCTCGGGATTTTAAATGGAGAGGAACACCGCCTCGATCCAATGAAACATTTTCGATTTTGGAACTGTCAAATAATGACTTCTTCGATTCAAATTAAATCCATCTATTCGACAATGCTTGCGATAACGGGGAAAAATGGCGAATCTGTCATCATTAAACATTTATGCTAACCCGGATGTTGTAATTGAGGTCAGATTACGTTCGTAGTGGCTAATAAAAATGATATTACGTAATACACGCGAAAAACAACAGTTCTGTCTTTTTAATCACGCATATACTTTAATTTTTTAAATTAAACGTTTATTTACCAATCTGTCCATACATGAGAACAATAAGTAAATTTGTTGACTACATAATTAGCATTGATTGTAGAAGAAACTCAATATTACCTCTTCATTAATACAGTTGTTTATACATATAATTACACTTAAATATCTGCGAGGCAAATCTAAAGGTTTGAACTATTTAAGATGTCTTATTTTCAAACTTATCTAACAAAGTTTATAGCTAAAGTATTTGCATCGCATTATAATTTTTGAATACACTTACAACTATAATTTTTCAAACACCAGATATCGATAGATTCTTCGAAATTTCACTAAAAATACGCACATATGGACGTATGTATATGTACACATATAATTTTTGTTTCAAGCACTCTCGCCTGCAAGGTGTCGGCCACTGTGGGTTTTCATGCGGACTATATAATTTTTAGCACCTCCGGTAACTTCTGAATGGTTGAAGCTATTGTAATATAGTTTCCACGAAAGTGCATGACGGAATAAGGGCTAATTGATAGTGTATTTATTTCTATTTTATCATTTTTACTTTACGATGATTTTGAGGTAACTTTTTCAAACAGAACTACACATATTTCTCCAGTCTATTATGAGTGTAAAAACACAAATCCATTGATATACATAGTCATATGTTAGAGAAACAGTTTTTACTTGTGTCTAACATATTTTGAATGTTACAGACCGCCACACAAGGTCACGCAGCGCTCTACCAGCTCAAAAATAAAGTGATAAAATAGATATGAATACACCTATCAATTAGCATCATTCCTTCATGTACTTCCGTGAAAACCGCATTGCAAGAACTTTAACTATTGAAAAGTTACAGCAGGGGCTTAAGTTACGTGACTAACCCATTATGTGTGTCTGTGTCTTTTTGTGCATATATTAATATATTAAAAGGGCTGCTTCAAATATCAGTACTTGCAATGTCTACATATTACCTACTCTGTTAATTAAATTTAAAAATAAGGTTTCCGGAGCAAAGATTGTTGGAAATAACGGTGCATCCAGTTCTGTATCTCACGGAGTCAACGCAAAGCGGGAGTTTTCTCATCGTAACGGAAGAGGCTCGACGGTGGGAATGGTAGAATACTCGTCTTTCTTGAATTTTGGTCAGATGTTATCTTTAGAAGGAAGTCAGTGGAACATGAGCCGCAAGATTAAAGAGAGCATCAGTAAACAATGTAATACATAATAGTAAAAATATATAACAAAATAAACACGATAAATGAAGAGAAAATAAAATCATATGAAAAAAACAACAATAGCAAAATAAAAGTGCTGGGCTCACATAGGCATAGTGTAAGAGCAAAGATCAGAATGAAACTAGTAGTGCTACAAGATCACATACATTCTTGTGAAATTACGAGTACCTAAAATGATATTATTGCACCTTCTATTCTAACACTTCATCCATCACTTAAAAACTCATACTCAAAACGATAACGCAAAATTAAGCAAAACTACTAATGTTTAAAAAATATAAGTTAAATAATTTAATATATAATATTACGGAATATAATGTATTAAGAAGGAAATCTCTAGCTTCATTGTTGAAAGTAGGGCAGGTTCCATAACAAAATTGAACTTTCGCATTTTTCAAAAATCCATATATTAAATAAATTCGGACCAATACAATATTATTAAGCAAACTTTATTTGAGCATAATAATTAAAGAAGAAATGTGAAGCCGTTTTTTTTAGAATATCTTGTTTACGAATTTTTTAAAATCACTTTTCACTGAAATTTCCCGAAACTTCATATTTTAAAACGTTGTACGTGATATTAATAAATCACCTTATTTTGAGGAACATCTTCCGTTAATAAAAAAAAACCTAGTAAAGACGCATTTTCCGTTAATAAAAAACGCTAATAATAATAATAAAAAAAAAAAAAGCAATTCATTGCATGTTTCCATCTATTACTATGATGCCATGATTCCTCTGAGAAACCAGGATTGCCTGAAATATAGTAAGATTTTTTGGGTCCATGGAGTAAATAATTTTGTAAATCGCATTACGATGCACAATTCAATAGAATATTATTTATAAAACTCAGTCGTTTGTAAATAGAATTGTAGAGAAAACTGTATAAGTATATTTACCATTACAAGCATAAAACGTTAATAAAGTCCCTAAGGACCCAGTCGTTTACACCCCTTGAGTATTGTGGAAAAATATATTAGTATACAAGTTTATAATTTTATACTACACAATACGCAACAGACGCAACTTTTCTACGCAAAAGCACATGAACCTTGTTGGGCAGTTCCTGGATCCGCACTTGGCCTTTGCTCCAACCCAACAACGAACGGATTAAGAGAAACGCGTTCAGCTGCCAGCGGTAGCGCGCGAGCAGAAAAGAGGTTGAGCGAGCGCGGCTTTGGAGGTCACCGGCGACGCGCCCCGAGTGGGCTAGCGTGCCGACAGACGCCAGTGGCGTGGCTCGCCACGGAGCCCTGCATCGCCCAGTGCGGCAGCGCCGCGCGGAACCGGGAACAGACCGGCCCGACGGGGCCATGCCGCCGCCGCCGCCGCCGCCGCCACACAGCGAACAGCTGACTGGCAGTGAGTCATGCGGGTGGGAGGAGGCGGTAGTGGAGGCGGCGGAAGGGGCAGCGGCGGCGGCGGCCGCCGACTAGTTCTGGTGGCGGTCGTGGCTGCAGCGCGCTCTTATGTGTGTGTGTGTGTGTGTGTGTGT
>BOPP01000098.1:3352844-3366903 GCA_017312745.1 Gryllus bimaculatus
GTGTGTGTGTGTGTGCGTGCGCGTGCGTGCGCGTGCGTGCGCGTGCGTGCGCGTGCGTGCGCGTGCGCGTGCGTGTGCGTGCGTGTGCGTGCGCGTGCGCGTGCGCGTGCGTGCGTGTGCGCGAGCATGCGCGTGCGTGCGTGCTTGCGTTCGCTCGGTCGGTCCAGCTGCGTCAGACCGCGCCCCGCCCCTCCGTGACCTTCACCGCAGCGACGATTCCGGCTTGCCCCTCCGATGCCACCGCTGTCGCAGCCGCAGCCGCCGCCGCCACCACAGCCGCGGTTTACTATTCAAAGCGTTCACTATCCCACGTACAGAAAGGTTTCGTGGTTGACATTAAGGCAGCTCTACAAGTTCCTTATTCGGCGAATAGCGAGCAACCGCTCGCCGAATCAGAAGTAGCGTAGATGAGTTGCTGGCAATTTGCCGGTAATATTTGCGGGCAAATATTCGGTGCTCGCCCAACTCACCGCGTGTCGGGTCTGTTGGGCATATGAAAGGAAGCAAACATTCGCCGAACACATCAGCTGTTCGGGATTGGGCGAGCAGTAACTCGCTGCTTGGCGAATACCGAATGTATGGAGTCGCCTTTAGAGTCACAAATTTACGATTCGGCGCGCCGTCATGAGTTCCACAACAATCCCGACGATAGCAGATGCTCGAAACTAGCTGAACACCTGGGTCGTATTAAGCAATTATCTGGAACAGAATCCTAAAGACTTGCAGCTTTCACGGGTAGTTTTCCGTGCTTTTTTCGATCAATACAAGGCGAATGCCGGAGTAGTACCCAGACAAACGGGATACCAATCGCACGCGATTTTATCTCCTTGTCCCCATCCTGTCAGCTCACACACACTTGCAAAACACTACACTGCCACACGCATCGGAACACCAGTCGGGAGCTTACAGCTCGTCTACGCTGGGGTCCTGCTAGGAGAGAGGAAGCAGAAAACCCCGCAAGCAGATAGTATGTCGGCGCTGGATCTCGCGTACAAGCGGGGGAGGAATCCTCCTCCGGGAAGCTCTATATTCACGGGATTGATGACTGCAGGAGTTGACGTAGCCGGAAGGAATATTGAATTGAATTGAATTAATACCTTATTTTACGTGGCGAGACTCGGGCCATCAGGCCCGCTCTTCCGTCTGACCACGCAAATTTCGCTACGCTCCTTTCACCAACTAGCAGAGAAAGGAGGTATTTCTTGGGCGAGAAACTGGCGATTTGAATTTAGCTTAGAGGCGTCATTTTGGCTTGAGGATCTTTTACATGCAAGTAAATCTACCAACATGGCACAGCCGGCTTTACTTCCCCTCCGAAGGAAGGCGTGAATATTCATTCAACGATAGCAGCAGCGGGTCAGCTCATGCAGTCCACACTCAAGACACCGTGCGTAGGTAAGGGAGGATATTAATCCCCCCCCCTTTTTTTTTCATTTCCCTTTCCTAAACAGGTGTTCATATTGGGATCTGGCCTCGCCTTTGACAACTCTCCGATTTAAATGTACGGCGTATTGACGTTTCATCAGCTAGGACCCGGTTGTCCATTTGGAGCTTAAGTATAAAATAAGAAGTTGTAACAAAGCCACCTATTGGATACTCGCGTTCCAGCCGGTCGCTGTCAATTTGCCTTACATTTATACCAATGTATAGGATAGGATCACGAACAATGATGAAAGGAGGATGGGGATAGTGGTTCAGATGTGCTACGTAGCGGTATGAGAAGCAACGATGGCACAACAACATGTGTAGACAACAATACATTACGCAAAACATGAGCCAACCGCTATCGGCTCCGAGTAGTTGGACCTAACTGCAAGCTTCAGTAACATAAAGACGCGAGTAATGGAATTTGTCCTTTTTACCACCAAGTTGGGAGCCACTAAAAAAAGCTATCCTGTGGTGTACTCCAACGGTCTTCTTGTAAAAAGGATGACTGATAAGTCTGATTACAACAGAGCAAGGAGAATATTTCTGGTCTATTAAATGCTGCATTATTGCCTTTTCTTTTGATGTTCGTCACACTTGGCTAAGGTTACAAACAACCCACTGAGACTGAGGTCCGAATATTTTCTCCGAATACGAATCTCAATACTCCATAAAACATCTTCAAGCCATCTTACCAAAACTAATTGTAAGACAGTTCTAGAGATAATTTATGGGATGTGCAAGAACGATTCTGAAATGTGAATGAACATCCTAAGTACCCAACCTACGACCCTTCGAACTGGGACATTGGCTGTTTATTGGCCGTTATTATAGAGTTTTTTGATTAACATTCGAGCTTTTATTTTTTGTTAATTCATTGTTACGACACGTATTCGTGCGAATGAGAATGTCATATGACAAATGAACTTGTTAACTAAACAAGCAAATGAAAAAAAGTGGATTGAACTAACACGTAACTTAGGCAGGCTATTACTTCACGCCAGATCATAGTAATGCGATGACTTTATAAAATATTTCCGATAATTATTCATATTATTTGAGATTAAAACGTAACCAAAAGAAGCCAAGGATTGCTTTTGTGGTTCACGAGTCTACTTGGACCCGTAGTGGTGGGGAGTTTTTATTGCAATTACAGATTTATTTTAAGATCAACATTTGCGATCGAAATTTTAGGGTTGATATCTTCGAGTTCCACGAATCCTTAACAACTTTCAAGATTAGAAGACAAAATCTTGCTCGTGACTTCGTGCATTTTCCGTAACTCGAATCTTTAGATCGTATCTCTTGACTTTCAGGTCGACCTCTTTCAAAGACTTCACATACTATATCACAAACGTTTTACTACTAACAAAAATATGGATTACTAATATTACGATTTTTCAAAATGTATTGATACGTTCAACTGACAGAACATCGCAGAACTAGTGCAACGTTCTGTGGTCTTGGCCCAATGTTCTTTCTTTTAAGGAGGCATTTTATCCGATGAATCATGTCGTTTCTCATTGGAGATAAGCAAAAACTGCGAAAAACTTAAGTTAAAGTGGCGAGATATGAATTCAGAGTGTCTCTAGAATCCCTAATTTGCCACAAGAAAATGCGATATTTTGCCACATAAATCTGTGGGGCTACAAATATTTCTTTTAACTTACCCACACTTTAGATTACGCTCATGTACAATGAACCTCACTGGCCAGTTATATGAATAAATGCACATTCTGAATTGAATTTATCGTATTTTTAAGACGATATAATATATTACATTATTCGGCATCTTGGAAATTTTAACCTTTCGTGCCAAACTGTTAAAACCAATGTTCGCAGTAACTGCAAAAGAGGATAGGTTATTTGTTTTTCGAATGAAATAAATCTATATTAAATTCAAAAATTTCCTATTAAACCCTTAGGCTCAGTAGTCATTCCGTCAGAAGGCGACACCGTCAGTTGTCACACGTCACTAATCTTGTGAACACTGTCTCACAATCCAAGTGTTGTTCATCGCATAATTATTTATACAATTGCATCGGGCTGAGGAGAATGGGAACAAGTCATTTCTTGCCACTTTTCAGAAGGAGACGTTAAAAAATACTCACACATGCTATATTATCCTGTCCACTTTTTCTGAGTGAATTCACTAATGATAGTCACTTTATTACGAGATTACTTTCTTCACAGTATAATTTGCCTTGTATTAAAGAACAACTTTCCAACATAAGAAAAAAATTGCATTTTGACTTGTTCTCTTTCTCCTCATACTGGTTCAAATATTGTTTAAAGAACGGAATGTTTAAAAACGCAAAATTTACGGAAACACAAATATACATTTTAGAAATATAATTTCCTAGAGAATGGGGATATCGCCCCCCCCCTTTTCCTGGCCCCCTTCACTGCGCCAAACAAGGCATTTGTAGTCAATTCGACGCATTGCTTGTGGTTGTGTTGCAACGTCAGTAGTAAGAATAGGCTTCGAGAAAAGCCATTATCTGCTTACTGGGATGATTAATCTTGATATTCCTCGCAGAGAACAAATCGCAAACATTAAACACTGTCACATTTAAAGTGTGATTGATCCGCAACCTTGACAGGATCCACGCAGAGGTGGGTTACCAATGACGTCATGATACGTCGAAATTCGGATGTGTCAGCTTTAAAGTGAAACCCTCCTGGGCCCAACTTAGGAGGACTTTTTGGCTAAGGGGATTCATGCTACGCGAGTCCTTCATAACATGCAACATCAGAGCTGAAGAACTCATAGCACACATGCGTCTAATATTCTGTACATGTGTGCAATCGATGAATGCTGAGTCTTGTCACCAGGTGACAGTAAACATTACAAATTTCTTGGGACTTCTATGGATGTGGCGATGCAAGTTCAACCTTATTAAATGTTCATATGAAGTTTTACTTCATGGAGAAAAAGGGTATGCTTTATAAAAATGTGAAATATTATTTTGCGGCAATTAATCATTCTTCGGAAAGATTAAAACCCATGAATAAATTGGCAAAATCAATAATTTGTAAACGTTTTGAAAATGTGTAGGCAATGTTTTTTGGAGGGGAATCGCTCATTACACATGAGTATATTTATTTGACATGGGGTACGGTCATTAGACATGGAAATTATTTTCTAATAACTGTCATTTGATTCATTATTAACAGCAAGCAATTTTCTGCCTCACCGAAAACTAGACTTTTCCGCTTTGCCATCAATTTATTTACAGAAAATTCAGAACATACCATAAAAGGGAACCACGCAAGACAGAAGATCTGGAGTTGACAAGGCACTTCAAGCATTATGTGAGGCCACAACGGTTTTGCTCTTCTGGTAATCAAACATTTTTTAACGACATTTACGTTAAGAAAGGCATTCATGCACTGCGTAAACACAAACTGCATTTGTAGAGGGCTAACAGTCCTGCATATTTGGACGTGGAACTATAAAACAACAGCGACATGAAAACAAAATACACAGAAATATATCCCCGAAAACTACGTTAGCATTTGCACGGAATCCCCTTTACGGACGTATATGAGGGGTAGCCCGTACGTATTTTTAAACATTTAATTATTTGATATTTATATATTCACTTGGTATTTTCAATAAACCAATATATTTGTATTCAAATTTTTCGGAATTTCAAGATTGGACTTCAAAAATTCGAATCTAATCAATTTAGAACTTCCAATAAACACGAAATTTCAAAAGTGTGCGAATATTCCTCGGAAGTACACAATTTTATATTATTTTCATTCTTCTTTCTTAACTTTGATGAATAATAATAAAAAACAAATTTAGTCTATATATATAGTTTTGATACAATTGCATCAATTTTCCTCAGAACGTTATTGTCTGGTTATATTGTTATTTTAACATGTACCGTGACCGGAAACACATGGTGGAGTGGCTCTACGTGGCTGTAGCGCGTGGTACACTCATCATTTGCATTTCGGGCTGTGGCCCGATTCAGACTTGTCGCGAGATGGACCCCCGTGCTTTAGCAACTCCATGTGGAGTTGGGTGGTGGCTGGATGTGAGGCTGGACTTAAATGTGTATTCGTAAGGGTGTACTTATATATGTTTGTAAACGTTTATGTTTGTTCATCCATATTGACCAATCCCATCAACTAATTTTATATGTGTGAATATATTGTGATATAGTATTTTGATAAAATTATTTTGTAAATATACTTGTAGTTATTTACGGATTAGAATTGTTTCATCTGAACATGCTACCGACCTGTGAACTCAGATCAGCACCTGATCACATTTTTATAAGGAAAGGATAGTTAAGATGTAAAGAATATCGATTCATAAGCCTGACGATGGGGAAAAGTGTCCCCGAATATTGTCGCCATTGGCTGTGGCGTGACAATTTTAACTACTTAAACTTGTATGCGTTTTTTAAAATAATGTTTACTTTTCAATTGGACGTTTTAGAAATAATCTCACTTCAGCTTGAAAGGTTCCTACCAAATTTTATTCCAATTACGGACTTGTAAATGCATGACTGTCGGTAACTTCAAAGACTCAAAGTGACCTGAACTTTTTAAAATGCCACTAAATCGATTGTGAAGAGCACAAGTTCATATTGCCTACTAATTAATTGGGAGTTGGGAGGTCGCATTTATTAATTTATAATTGAGATTTATTGACAAAGCAAACATTTTCAGAATATTTAGCAAATCTTTTATCATTTCAATGGATATTTCAAAAAATGTATGGACTTTATTAATCAACGAAAACTCTGTTTTAATTCTCTCCCTCCTAATTACAATAGTGCGAAGAATGTTCAATTGATAGATTATGAAAAGTATTACAGGTTTTTATTATTATAGAATTTCTTTCATTAAAAAATTGAAATTTCGATCACAAAACATTTATGTGAAGAAAAGATGGCTTTAAAAATCGATGTTAAATCCGTCGAGTTTATAAAAAGCATCGATGTTAATAAAGTATCTATGGTAATAAAACATCTGCTCCAAAAATCAATGTTAAATCCTTCGATGATTCATCTTTCGATGATTTTGATTCATCTTTCGATGATTTTATAAAAATATTGATGTTTTAAAAACATCTATATCGATGTCGCGTCCCTACTACACGTCCGTCATCGTCCACAAAGAGGCACCCGCCTCCACTTGCACGCTCCGTGCCCAGCGTGCGTGAGCGACCAGTCACCTTGGCAGCCACTGCCAGCGACAATCCGGCCACGGCATTGGCCTCCGAGATTGCGTGCAGACTTCTTTGCGTGGCTGAACATCGACGTTCCACCTTCGCAAGTTGAACGGCAAGAAATTTAACTCGAGATCGCGAGATAATCGAAAAAGCACTGCGTATCTTAATCCTTAAGGGTTTCCGTGAACGAATGTACTCCCTAAGCAGCGAGAGCGAATAATTAAATATGTAAATGAACGATTGAGTTACACTGTGGGATGCGTAGCAGGAAAAACTGGACCTGAAAACATTTTGGAATGAAAATGGGTAGGACGTATGGGGTGTAGGACGTGTGGGGTAACTACGCTCCGCGACGTTAGGAAAGTTGTTACTCGAGACACCACGGATTCATAGACGGGTGACCGTTTGGGAACTCTGGGTACTTACAGCGCCGAGCCTCTGACTGAAGGGATTAACTGACTCTGAAGGGAATACTGCAAGAGGCTGCGACGTGACGAGATAAAAAGACAAAAAACCAAGCTACGCTCAATGCCCAATAAGGGCTAACCTACGTTTTGAAGACTGTAAAATGCATTGGAATTTTCAATTTCCAGGATCAGGGGTATGTTGCGTCGTTTGTGTGTTGCGTTTGTTCCCGTTAGTCATTGTTTTACCCAGCATAAGTAGTTGGTTCATTCTCGTTGGGAATGATAAGGAACAGAAACCTGAAGTTCATTTAGATAGAAAGAAGAAGAGATCATCTCTCTAACTTTCAACGGCGTAGAGTGAGGGGAGACAAGGTATACATTCTGAAGAAAAATACAATGAAAATATTAAGAAGATTTAATATACAGACTGGTTTAATAGATTGGTTCCGAATTCATACAAAAACAAGATATAAACATGAAGAAATTTGTTTCAATTTCTATTGGGAAGTATACGGAGTTATTGATCATAAGCTGTCGAGCGATTTCAATTTCTGTCGAGTTTTGTCTGTCATCGTCTACCGCAACTTGATTTGCCTTCAATGGGCAAGCGCAGTGACTAAGCATGTGACCTCACAACTCAACATCCTCAAATGCTAGCGAATGGAACAAAACCAGCGCCTCGCAAAGAGAGTCTATTTTAATATTTCTACAATATGACAAGAATTACAGTGGATGCGAGTGCATGTCGAAGTCGGGAAAACCACGTCCATACGAGTCCGGAAGCAAGGCAAAAGAAGCGTCAGGGCTGAGACACGGTGACATGTCATAGTTAAATTATTCTTTTTTGGGGGGCGCATCAACTGCTATGGTGATTAGTTCCGTAAATTTAGGGCATGATATACTATGCCGGGAACCGATCAAAGCGGCTCAGAACGTAACCTACAACTTTCGCATTCGGGAGACCCGGGTGCAATCCCCGTGCCGGCCATCCTGACCGGGGTTTTCGTGGTTTTCCTCCGTCATCCAAGCGAATGCTGGGACGGTTCTGCTGAAAGGCCACGGCCGCGAAACCGGTTCGCTAGCCGAATTCGTTAACTACATGAAGTCAGGAAGGTTAAAGCGAATTCGAGACATCGTGGGTCCCTGATTGGGTGACCAACTAGGAACGCAGGATCTATGGCGCCGAGGCGAATTTCCCCTTACGGAACATAAGATGGCGAAATCCAAATCCAAAAGTATACCGAGAGGAGGCTGTGTTTCTCCCCCGCCGGAACGTGAGACGGGCCTCCAAGTAAACATCGGATGTTGGGGGTTTCTTTCTCCAGGTATCTCCGCCAGCGAGGCACCGCTGCAGCCGGAACAATGTGTAGTGCGTATACGTGCCTGTGTGTCGAGTAATGGGAAAGCAGTGAACAAGGATGAGCAAGGAAAGATCGTTCGTCCTGTGTGGTCCATTTATGCTTTTGCTGTGGTATTTGCCTGGAACTGATAAAAACAGAAAATTGCAGATCAGAGTAGACAGTCACTATCATACAACTCCAGACACCGGCTTAATTCGACCTAGGTATATAGTTAGTATTTAGCTTGGGTCGAAAATCCATCAGCATCTGGACTCGAACCCTAGAGCCCCCCGGTCAGAGTCAATGTGATGAAACTTTATTCAAAGCTTTATTTAATATAAATACTATTTACTCATTGGATTGCCTTAAATCCAAGGAATCCTGCATTAATTTATTGAAGTGTAGTATACAAGACTTAGTCTACTTCGAAAATAGGAGGCTGAAGTCACGCTAAGTCAGCGCCCTGCTAGCAAGGATACAGAAACACAAGTAAGGAGCCAAGAGAGAGAAAGAAGCTGATGTTCTCAGGTTTGATAGTAACAACCACATATATAAAAGTTGAAGTACCTTCTGATAGTATTTCTAAACGGTACCTGGTTTTATTATACTATTTGAACCCGTGAGAAAATTTTGCACATATGAACTTTATTGTACATGTAATCGCGGCCAGCGATAGCTTGCTTCACTTACGGATGGATTCATTGGCTCAATACACTACTGTAGGAGTAATTCCAACCGGAAAGAATATTTGCCCAGGCAGGGATTTCAACTGAGCGATGTTTCCCTGTTCAGCGTTTTTCCATTACAGCACCGAGGAGGCTAAACGAAGTAACAGCTCCGAAACATTAAAAAAAAACACTAGTGCACTAGTGTTCCTGAAACTGTGCATACTTTCTCGCATATTTTTAAAATATGCCATTTTTTGAAAATAAAAAAAAAATCATTTTCGAGTTCAACGAAAACGAGATGATTCTTTTAAGCATCCCTCCGCCTATCCGTGGAAATATTTTTTTGAAAAAATGGAGCGGTTTTTAAGAAAAATGTTAATATTTTAAAACGTTCCTATATTTTGTGCCAATTGACACGAAAATTACTCATATTTTCGAATAGTTGGACATGAACGTGTTTAAGGGTCCGTCTTTAGGGAACAAATTTCATTAAGGAAAAAAGCATTGCACTGCTGCAATTTTAAAAAATACAGGATTTCAATGAACATGAGACATAAGCGTCCTTTACACTCTCGGAGGACAAAGTTTGATCAAAAACTTTGGTAACATTTTTGTGAAAATTTTGAATATGCTTCTGAAGCTTCATGTAATCTACTCTCAGTCCCAGAAATGGGTTCCGACTACACCACGTGTTAGCGGATTTTTCCCCTACATTTAGCAACAGGATTTATCCATTTTTTTTATTACCAGTGCCCGAAAATACCGGCGCACGATTACATAACTTCTCTTCATATTCGAAAATTCAGACGTTTTACTAAAAATCAAGCCCACCTACCAGCGCACGTTGTTCTACTTGAGCAAAATTCGAAGAAATTTGAAGTCATTTTCGATGTAATTTTTA
Source organism: Gryllus bimaculatus (assembly GCA_017312745.1). NCBI lineage: Eukaryota > Metazoa > Arthropoda > Insecta > Orthoptera > Gryllidae > Gryllus > Gryllus bimaculatus. The sequence goes on from BOPP01000098.1 coordinate 3,362,780, forward strand.
GAGTCCTGAAGTATTTTGAAAAATGAAAATTAATTTTAAATCAATTAAAAGAGGGGTTTAAAATTTGCAGAGCCTCAAGTTTGGCGACATTGATGAGCAAATATACATTTTGGGGAAACCGTGTACGATTAAGGAAATAGTATTGTGCACGGACACAGACACGGAAGAGATTCAAAAACACTTTTCGCTATCGGGACCCCTAAAACATGCATTTCCCACATATCGACATCGATTTTTTTAGCATTAAATTATTTTCAAAACACACTACATACACTCCGCATAACTTCAATATTTAACGTAGAAATTCACACAATCGTATTTACGCAGTAAGCGAGAAAGAAAAAATATGATTATAAAAAAGTATTGTTAATAAATTTTGTTGACTCCTCAGCTTTCATCCTCAAAAAAATCGCGTCTACTTCTGCTGAATTGAAAAAATGTAATAATTAACCGAAGTACCAGCGAAAATTAAACTTTCGCAAACGTTCTTTTATTGCAGACACCAGAAAAACACAAAATTAAGAACTAAACAACGCCTTAAAAATCTTAAAAACAAACATGGAGATACTGAGACAGCATCATTCTCGTCTGCGAACAGCAGATTTAGAGCGAGACGCAATCTATCACGTGTGAACTTCACGTGCTTTCCAATCACTGCCGATGTAGTTACACAACAAAATATACAATGATACACACAATGATAAGCCAGAAATTCAATGGGCATCTACTGCCTGTCACATTCACATACACGTCAGTTCTACTCTTTAACAGTTGAAAAGACAGTTGACCTTTATTAGACAGAAGTGTTACACCAGGGGAGAAAAATGACTGGAGCCACGAGTTACACAAGATGCGAGGTAAACTGGACATTACACGCAACGATGGGGTGGATTAAATTATTTATATAGTGCAATTATTACGGCTAACGGTCAACTAGAACTGCAAGAATGAATTATTTTTTTTATTCAAAGCAAATTTTCTTATGTTAATATTGCACTGACATTTTTAATGTTGAGTGTGGCAACAATGGTTACAAATAGAAAACATCGAAACTCTCGCTTCAGAGATTCAAATGACATTAGCGTGCGTGAGTATAACCGGCAACCGATTTGGTACACGAAATGAAGCCTCGCTCACCGAACCGAGCCCAGTTAACTCTTGTTTACCGCGGAGACCGTGATTGGGCATTGACCGCGTTAAGAGACAAAAGCCAGGACCACTTCTCTTCAAGCGTCGGTGTGCAAAAACTATTTCGAAGCGCTGTTGCCACACACACTCACGCACGGACAGCAACTGGGGCATACATGGACGAAATCTGAAAACAGAACCTAGAGTCGACGACATCTCCCGTAAGTCCTTGTGGAAATATTCACAGTCTCTCCCGCAGGCTCACCTTATCGCCTCCAACACTCGCGCGATGAAAGCCGATACTGCTGATGGAAGTTATCATCTCGCGCGATTCCGAATCAGTCAGATGCGCGAGAACGCGGACTTCGGCAAAGGAATTTTCTCCTCCCTACGTCACAGTTTTTTTGACTGAATAAATCTAAATCTTAAGTTCGAAAATCCTCGCAAGGTGATTGCTTTAGGGCAGGTCATATGACGGTTAAGGCCGGATCTACCGTGTATACACTTGTACATGAGGCTTATATTTCGTTTTATTTGTAGTGGCGCTTAACGTAAATCAGCTGTTACAGTATCATCCAATCGGAAGCTAGAACGTCACCACAGTGACGTACTGTGGTGGCGTTCAAGCTCTCGAATGGATATCACCATCATCAGCTGTCTTATGTCAACCACCACTACAAATACATAGAAGTATAAATGCAGTGACTAGTAAAGACGTAGCTTACATAAGCATAATACGTGAATATGAAATAACCCAAAACCAAAGCTCTATATTTACTACGAATGGTGGAAACATCATAGTTAAGAACAAGACAATTATGATTGTAATTACACGCTGGTAACAGCATTTACTTTCATAACTTCTTAAAGGTATTTTTATATCATCATGACAAGTATGTCATATTCTTCGAACTGAACGGCTCTAAATAACAAATTTTGAGAATCACGTTCTACCTCTATAGGTCGCAGCTCTATTCGCCCACATTGTTTACATTTTATTCGAACCAGATATACAGATGTATACACTACGTACGACAAGTATTTACTCGGACTTTCGACAGTCATATTAATTCTTCCTTCGAACGCAGGACTAGCCAAGTACGTATTTTTGCATTGTAAGACAGCAAATAGTACGTAACACGTACTGTCATAAAGAACCCTTAATTCTAGTTTACCTCTGTATCAGACTTACTAGGAGAAATCTTTGCAATTCTTAACGCAGATTTTTGACACTCCATTCGTCTACGAGCCACATCCACTTTGTGAAGAACACGCTAATCAAGTTTGCATTAGACGTCCGTAGATGGAAGACGAAATAAGGTTGCCCAGATCGAAATCACGCGCATTACAAAAAAGTTGATGATTAAACATGAAGATGGTAAGTGATGATATTCAACTCCCGATGTGACACTATCAGAAAATTAAAAATATTTTATTGGCCACTAATATACTAGTTGATACTTCTGACAATAAAACGCACCTTTGAAACTTATCTTATGAAAAATCAGCTGGAAGATGCGTTCCAGCCAAGCAGTCTTGATTAAGGACCAGCCATTCTCAATCAACTATAAACTGGCCACAAATGCTACACAGACAGTGTTGCCAGATAAGTAAATGTTTATCCCAGTACAAATCTTCAAAAATCCTGGTACTTCACTAAAATTCCTGGTACAAACGACAATTTATTTGAATTATGAAACTGTTCATATTGTAACTAGTATGTTTTCAATGCGCACAATTAAACTTAACTCGAAATCGATTCATTTTATATCGATAACTAAATGAAAGACATCTATCCTTTTCTACTAAACCATGTGCTAGTAAAAATACCATTCAATGTCAACGTCATTGTTTCCGCGGCAGTGTTTCACCAATATCGTAGCTATTTATAATACTGATGTTAGTTTTAAATAATTAATAATAACGAATTAGAAACAAAATATTATACGAATCTGAAATCGACATCATCAATTACCGTAGACTTAAAATCCTGATATTTAAACGTACCAGTATGTCTTTACCCTGGTACATGGTATCTTCATTAATCCTGGTTAAAATATTAGATCCTGATACGTTTGGCAACATTGAACACAGGGACAGTCTTTGACCTTGGAAGACGTATTTTCTACATAAACATTTCGGTGAAAAGAAACCACACGCTAGATAGTATATTATCTTATCGGCAACTTCGTATTTAAGGTTGCTGCCATGCATATCTCTATTAAAATGGATTGGCCCAGTTCCAAAATCCCAAAAACCATTCACCTATCTACTACTTCTCACACCTCTTTCAGATAAAGACTCTGAATTACACACCTAATGGGAAATCATGATCTTTCAAAATAGCTGAATTTAGTGACACGTTCTAGTACATTTATTCTACTAGCGCTCACACTGAAAATACTAAAATAATCAATTTAAAGAATGGATATATAATCTGGTAATGAATGGGAGAAGTAGTGCTAGAAAAAATGTTTCTGTGAAATAATTAATAAAAATAATTATTCAAATTAATATCAATATTTTCTGAAAATCTGAGATAAACGTCTTAACCACATACGCTCACTAAATTGTCAGAAATTTTATTCCCTGAATGCTTCTCCAAACATTAGTAGGAAATCTTACAGAAGCATTTAAACATGCATTAGTAATGAATAACTCCGATAAAAACTTTATATCTTGTTTTTCAACTAAAACAAAACTAGGTGCTAAAACAGCATGTAATTTCTCGCCCGTACAATCACGCAAAATTACACGAAAAGTTCTCAAATTTATGGAAAATTGTCCATAACCTTATTTCAAAATCTATCTTAAAGAAACAGATGTTATTAAGGGGGGAAATCTCTATCTTCATAATTGTAGTTGAAGGAAGACGCCGAACTTTTTTTAAATTTTCGCAGAAGCAGACAGAAGCAGACAGAAGCAGGCAGAAACAGAAGCAGAAAAAGAAGCAGAAAAAGAAGCAGAAAAAGAAGCAGAAAAAGAAGCAGAAAAAG
>BOPP01000098.1:3367184-3394190 GCA_017312745.1 Gryllus bimaculatus
GAAGCAGAAACAGAAGCAGAAACAGAAGCAGAAACAGAAGCAGAAACAGAAGCAGAAACAGACAGAAGTAGACAGAAGCAGACAGAAGCAGACAAGCAGACAGAAGCAGATGTTTGGCCTTCATTCTATTTTCGATATCAAGCACTCACAAAACATGGATTCTGGCTACAACACGTCTTGTTTTTCTTTCTGATGTTTATTCGCATCGAGTGGAAAAGCGTGATCTAAATCTACATGAGTGGTTCAAGACAATGTTCAGTCCTTGGTCATGTGTTATTCTGGATACCATCAGATATGAAGAGATTGTGACAAGTAAAACCACTCAAATATTTGAGAACTTGCGGTCATGATATTCACTCAATGGCATTATTAACAATATGAAGCTACAAGAAGAAAAAGTGTCTTTTTTCAGCCAACACGTAAAATAACATCATTTAATATTAAATGTTCCGATTATTCTATTGTACACTTTCTTCATATATCAACACTGTTTGAAGTTCTACAATCAAAATTTTTACTGATTCACAGGAGTGCATTTAATCTCAAGTCAAAATGCTGCGGAAGTATACTTTAGTCCCCTATTTCTCCGAAGTCAGGGATCACATTAAATGTTAGCACAAAAATGCTCTAATGTCAATACAATAAAGTGGTGAATCTAGGCACCTTGAAACGCTTTACACGCACATGAGTTCGCTTGTCTTTAAATGCCAAAAAGTATTCATAGCAATTCGATTTTCTAAGTTGCCAATGTTCATAGGTTCTATTTTGACCGATGATGACGATTATTATTATTATTATTATTATTATTATTATTATTATTATTATTATTATTATTATTATGTAAAATGGTTCAATATAATACAAAGAACACCTTTGCAATGTCAAGGAACACAAAAAGCGAAATACTATCCCATTATCGCAAATATACAAGTATCTCCAGAGCAAAATATTGTAGCATCTGAAATATTCCACGAATCTTTTCAGAGATGTGGTCGATCACACAAGCAATATTTCCAACGTTTCATTGAGTTACGATGTGAAAATAACTTATGTTTTCGTTCTTTCTTATCAATCCAGCTCAGGGTTGGGACACACAAAGACGTAAGCGGAGCTTTCCGACCTTGCGAATGTCAAACACGTGTACTTTACATACAATGCACATTTATTTTAACTATCTTGGTTGCAAAGTTTCCTACACTTGCACGAAACATTAACATATTCCAAATTCCGATATGTGGTACTATACTTGGTTTTTGGAGACGTACATGCTGGAAATACAACATTTTGATGTTATATAAAGTTTCGATGGATCCAATGATCCAATACGGCGAGAACTGCGTTTTCAAAAGTTTGGATGGACGTACAATTAAATAAGGAAAAATAAACTTCCTAAGTGCAACTGCTGGTTACAACTTCTTGGACCATATAAAGAGCAGACAAATAATGAAAGTATTACACACATTGAATCTTGAAAAGCTCTTGAGTAACAGGCGGCTCGAACCTGTCATATCAAGATGGACACTGCTCCATTGCGTCAACATCTACTAAAACATGGGCAGCGAAAGATCCAGGACCCAGAAGAAGGTGGGTTGGTTGCTTCACATATGACAGACCACCACGCGTAGATCATGTTCACAGACCTCGTAGATGTTCCGGGCTTGATGCACTAATATTCTCAAGCGCATCCAGCACTTTAATTCAAATTTCATTTTTTTAATGAAGACAGTTTCAATGTGACATGTAACGATGGTAATTATCCATTTAATAACAATACTAGGAAAAAATGGCATGGAGTTCATAAATCTCTCGTCTTCAGTTACAAAAAAGAGCATAGGCGAGGAATATATGTAAAATCCAATATGACAGGTGTAGATATTCCCCACGAGTCTCCATTTCGTAACTCACAAAGACGATCAATGCCGGTTTGGATGGCCGAGATCGTTAAGGCAGAAGTGCCGTAGCGATCTCGGACAAAGGCTTGCGGGATCGAGTCCCGCCTCAGGCATAGTTGTATTTGTGTTCATCCTTTCAGCCCCTATCATCATCATCATATCATGTCATCTTCACTGTCACGTCAACGCAATAGTGGTCGCTAATGACCCAAATGTTAATGCGACCTTAAATAAAAATTAAAAAAGAAACGATAAATGAGCACGATGTTTACCACTACTACTGTTGTAACCACAGCCGCTGCCGCCTTACTGCCTGCAATCTTTTCAAGTCATGAAAAGCAGCTATCCTCCGCGTCCACCGTGTTAACTTTAATAAATAATTTTATACATGTATATTTGCTGTGGTTTCAACTACAATTCCGGGGTGCTTTCTTTTGATGCCCCATCCACCATTTTACTCGCCAGGAACGCTCATGTAGAAGGGTATACAAATAGCATATGACATTTACGTGATCAACGAGATACGTTGTATATTGGCTCCACTTCAATTGCATCTACTGAGGTCTTCGTCCGGTGGTTCATTATTAAGACAGACATTGATCACCTAAAACACTGCTCAAAATAATGAAAAATGTCCTTAAAATGTTTTTAAAATGCCCTAAAACAAAGAAAAATTACGTAAAAAATTTGCTCAAAACTAGTCAGATGAACAAATCAAGCTGTTGGATTTGATACTGATGAAATCGAGGCTTCCTCCTTTCGTTCAAATGAACTTGGCAAACTTTGGGTTTGGATTGCTCTAAAGTGAAAAGAAAAGAAAATACATTTGATTAGAATCCGTCCCAATGTATGACCATTGAAGATTCTCCATTGTCATTATTTTTTTAAATAATGTATTATTGAAAGCAAAACGCCACCTTGCCGAGAAACGCACGAAGATATCGTCTTTTCTTGACTAAGAAATGCTTGTGACTCTAATAATGAAGATTATTCTGAACCTGGTATATCCTGTTAGAATGTTTCTGAATACTTCCGTTTGAGCATGTTTAATAAGATCAAATGTATTAAGAATAAAAATTTCAAAAATATACAAAAAACAACAACAAAAAAACACCTAATACTGACTGAATGAATAGAATGAGCAAAATGACTAATATATTTAATTTCTTTTAAATTTCTTTGACACGATCACGATAAGTCTTTCGGAAGTCAAATGCACGCCCGATAACACGCAGGAATTAAAACATGTCACCCAATCGGAATCTATTGGGCAATCTCATTCCAAATAATATCAAGAAGTTTGGTCAACATTAAAAATAGAAAGTCCCTAAAAAAATGTTAAATTCCAAACCAATGCGCAGAATACAAATGGTACAAATGTATTTTCCTATTAAACCATTGTAAACATAGTGAATTGACAAGGAATTCCGTGATCGACCACCCTAGTGTTTATGTCTTCTGTTGGAAGCGTAAAATTTACGCCAGTCACGGACACAACTTCCGCCATCCATTTCAAAGCGCCTCCATTTATAATTTCTTGAGTTGGTAAATATGGGAATGTTATAGGCGTATTTGCATTGGGAATCGAACCTACTATCATGATAATAAAGTAGGAACCACATGTACTAACACTCAAAAGGCCACATGTGTGAATATTACAGGTGTGCGCAAGGGAGTGGGTGCATCACCCCCTTGAAATACCTAAAGTTGCGACGTAACCCTACATAACAATCATCTTATTTATGTAAATATGTTCAATTCCTTATTTTTCAGTTTTTAACCTGATAATTTCAAGAATGGGTACATATATGCGGGAGAGGCTATGTAAACATGTGTAAATATTGATTGTATCACTTAGGTTATAATTTCTTTCTCATTATCAGGGCTCGGATTCTGATGACCTAAAAATTCTTTGAAAATGTCCTACAATATGACTTCAAAACTAGAAGAAAATGACCTGTAAAAAGACTTAAATATATTGGAAAATGACCTCAGTTTTAAAAAATGAACCATGTTTGTATGAAAATTCAATAAATTTTATTATTTAAATAAAATGTATTTATATACAATTATATTAAATACAATTCAATTCAATTCTTCATTTTAGGAGGAAATATAATTCTTAGTTCCGATCTATCAGTCAGTTTTGAAAGGTTGAGAAAGTTACCGAAAATCCATAAAATTTTGAGAGTTCAAAGAACAGAATCAACAGCAGTAGTGAATTTCGCCAAGAACTGATGATACAATGAAAACTTTGTTTTGGTCTGTCCTTTGTAAATTCACGAAACATTCAGTAACAAAAAATACGAAAAGGAAACAAAGTGCGTTAAAATGACAAAATGATGACAAGAACAAAATACCTACAAATTGAAAAATGGCAAAAGGCAAAAAGAACCAATAACTATTTATTTCTGTACCCTATATGACGTAATAAAAATGCATTTACAAGTTAGCTACGTCTAGAATTCACCATTGAAAAGATGACGATGTTATCAGAATCCCTGCACTGCTCATAATATTTCATTTATTTCCTAGTCAAATATGATACGTAAACAAAAAAAGTTAAATGGAAAATTGGGACTCAGAAACGTAGTTGCCCTCTTGTTTTAGGTTGCGTGCATCTATTACGCACATTATTCTTCACACGGAAAAAATCAAAAACGCGGATTTCATCGTGACATCTGATTGTTCATTTCTTTGTTTCATGTTTTACGTCTCGTGAGGAAAATTTTCAATTTACATCCTGACTGTACAAACAGGTGACAGACAATTGGGAGCTTTAATCGGCGAATGAAGCCGTACAAGAAGGAGAAGAGTGAGAAGAATGAGTTTGGGAAACACAATGAGAACAATAAACCATTAAAGAGACAAAGGAAAAGAAGACAAAATAAAAAGGAGAGTCTTTTTTTAAAACACGCGCTGATAGTAAGCACAGCCGTGACGAATCTGCCAATTCATGTAGTTTTCACAGCAAAATTTTCACTTCGCGTTCTCGGAGGCGCACACATAATTTCACCTGTTTGTGTGTTATGATTCAGCCGCAAGGTTGTGCCGTTCCCTTTCACTTAAAGACCCTAAGAGTGACGAAATTATGTGCTGTGAATGAATAGTTTTCCATTAAAAATAGAAATTTAGTTTTTTTCTTCCACAAATACTACCGTGTAACCTCGATATCAAAATCGCTGATAAAATTAATTTATGATATCCCGAAATACGTTTTAATTCCCTTGAGTAGTATATACAGGAATTACAAGAAAATGAAATGTTGATACTTACATGGTGTTTTTTAAATTTTTGTTTTAATTAATGTTCTGTGTTTCAATTTAGAAAAAATTACAAACAAGTAAATTCCGAATGAAAATTTAAGAAACATAAATCATGGATTTTTAAAGAAAAAACTTTTAAAGTTTACAAGCCTCAAATGACAGGGCTTAATAATAAGTAAAAAATCATGAACTTGAGTGTTTATTGAATTAATTATATTATTCTGTCCTTTACGTCTTTCGGTCTGTATGGATGAATTTCTAAGAAGTTTTCTGCACGCCGTTTCTTGGGTCCCCGTTTTGAAACCTGGATTTAGATCAGCAAGACGAGTATTGGGCGCCGTATTTGAATTTGATCCGCTGCTGGAGTCATGACTCAAAAATATGACTCTCTGTCGAAAAAATGCCGATTTTCTTCGAATTGTAAAGCATTTCAGTCATTTTTCATCCTATTTTTTAATAATTTTTCTGTACAGAAAGTGGATGGAAAAGGGGCGTTATGATTCTGTTCCAAAACTGAATGAACGTGATTCCACACGATTATTTCTGGTCTGTATGTAATCGTGGTGAAAATACTTCCCCAGGACGCCGCAAACAGCACTGAAGTTTAACTATTTGAACATCATATCTATGGTAATAAAGAAAGTTAGGTTATATTGAAAAATGAGGCATTTGTCATTTTTTCTTACACAGTACTTCGGTCCGTCTAACGCAGGATTGAAACCCCCAGTCTTGCTTGAACGTGTTCCTGAGCGCAGTATTCCGATACCTTTGCACTTGCAAGTCGGCCAGGTATACTTGAATTGATTTATTCGTGCGTTTGAAATAAATCAGCTGTTGACAATTTCATCCAATCGGAGTCTTTAACGTCAGCATTGTAAAGTCACTGTGGCGACCTGTAAACTCCCGTTTGGATGAAACCGTCAACAAACAGCTGATTTAAGTCAAACGCACGTGTGTGTATGTATGTGTGTATGTATGTGTGTATGTATGTGTGTATGTATGTGTGTATGTATATGTGTATGTATATGTGTATGTATGTATGTATGTATGTATGTATGTATGTATGTATGTATGTATGTATGTATGTATGTATATCGTAGTATAGTAAATGCATACTTTTGCAGAACTCTCTTTATGACAGCTACTGGAACTGATAGCGCCCAGGCCCCGGCATGTGGCAAATCATACAGAGCGTGGAGAGAGATTAGCGGACGAGTCATGCATGCGTGCAATCACGTGCAAGGCAGTCACGTGCTCCGCAGCTAGCCACGCCTGGGGGGCGAGACCCCGGCGAACTCCGCGTATCGCCAGTCCCCCCCACCCATTTCCTTCCCGCCCGTCCGCCTTGCCTAGCTCCGTTCTGCCACACCCCGCCCTTGTCGTTCCCTCCACCTCCTCCTCCATTTTCGCCCCCCCCCCATTCTCACTTGAACGTAGCATTTTCAGTGACTGTATAAAACACACTTTCTCTTGAAAGTGAAGTATTCAAATTCAGATTTCGAGTTCAAGATAGACAAAAGTTTTTTCGGATGTCGTTTAACACAGGAGAAACGCAATTTTGTTACATGATATTTGGCAGCATGACGAAAAAGGGTCTTAACAATACATAGATACTTAAAACTAGAAAACTAACGAAAATGTAGATATACAGCACTATGGAAATAATATTTTACGTAACACGTGTGCGAAACAGGTTAATCTCGCACTCGTCTCTTTGACATCACTTGTTTCGCGTCCGTGTTGAACTCTACATTACGTACTTTTAACTCGCCGTGAGCGAAACGCAATACAAGTAAAGGAATATAGCTTAAATATCAAATAACTAGAAACACCTTACTTGCACAAAAAGTAAACGGTATTCCAGTCAGTGTCGTAACACTATAGTTTGTAAATAATGAACAAAGACGTCAATACGAAAGAAAATTGCGAACCGTTGCACACGTTTCGCACAGGCTTCGCGCTGCTTCGCAAATTATGAAAAAAAAGCTCTCTCGCACATGGAAAACAAGCACGAGAAACCGCGTTTCTCGCACGGAGTTTTAAAACAAACCGTTCCATTCCGCTACACGCCGTCCTTGCACGGCCCTTTGTCCCCAGGCAGCTGCCTTCCGCCCGCACGGATCTCCCGGACGCGGCACAACCGGAAGCGACGCGCCGCTCGGCGATAGCTGCGCTGCCGATTGCCCGTCCCCTTCCCCCACCTGCCCCACCCTCTCGCCCACCAGACCCCATGCTACGCTGCGCCACGCCACGCCGTCGCCCAAGGCCTCCCGGCGAGCGAATTAGAGTGCGCGCGTTGGCGAGCACTGGTGTGCGTTGTAACTGATGGCAAATGTTAGCAAAGCATTGATACTTTTAATAATTGATTGATCGATTGTTTAGTGATTCCGGACACGTCAACTACTAGGGTCAGTAGTCCCGTAAGTGTAATGCATGTTGATTTTTCTTGGGAAGTGACGGTGATTTTTTCCCTGCTGTATGGCGAGATCCGGCGCCGACCTACCGTCGGCTAGCGAGGTTTCCCCAATAAGGTACCTCCCACAAGCGGGGCATCAGCCGGGACAAGCTCTTACCTCCTGACGGGTCACCCGGCATGCGTGGTAGTGTAGTGCATGTTTGTGTAAGGGTGTATGTAACGGGTGAGGATAGGACAAGGAAGAGGAAGGTGAGACCGTGGCCGGTTGGTCAGGATACTTTTCCGGCATTCACCTGGTGTTGATCGGAGAAACCGCGGAAAACTACTAATCAGACCAGCCGGCCGCCAGAATTTTTCTCCAGACAGCGACTGAATTAGACCTAGCTAATAAAATAGTGTCGAAAATCCTTCACCGTCGGGACACGAACCTAGGACCTTCTAGTCAGAGAGACTGCAGTGACATCGGTTAATGCCTTGAGCCATCTCTCCCGATATACTTTGATACATCAACAAAAGGTGTGCGATGTCGATAAAATCGGCAAAAAATCGATGTTTAAAATATGATGAAACATATCGAAGTAAAACGTCCTGGTTGTAATGTGATATATATCACGTCAATAATAGTTTAATGTATTCTGCCCTAATTCTGGCTCTCATCTTAATTTATTTATCAAGGTTTTCTATAGTCAAGGTGCAGCTTAAAGATATTATCACGCAAAAAATTCATAAAACGAGGTAATAACACTGGAGAAAGGTGGCGAATAGCGTAAACTGTTTCATGGCGTCTGGGGATCGACAACAGTGACAGTCGTGAGTGCTGTTGATTGCGCGGAATCCAAAAAAGAAAATCAGATACTGGAAATTTCATTTCTATCATGAGAATTTATTTTGAAAACAATGTTTCTGAAGAAATATATCTACCCGAAGAAAACCCCGAAAGCGAAACATCGATTGTATAATATCGATGTTTCTGCTAAAAAAATATTGTTTTTCTTTTGCCATCCCTGGGTGTGCGCTAGCAGCCGTAACTTTGCCACTTGAAACGGCGTGCGCTGCCTAAACTAACTGGAACCACATTTCTGGACGCCTTTTCCATCAAACACTTTTACTTATATTTTTCATACTTCACTAGAAATTAAATAACACATACGAGGAAAATGAAATTACAACTTTTACTATTTACTTATACGTTATTACTTCAATATACATCTATTAACACTGCGTAACATACTGCTCCGGATCGCTAGGATCGTGATGACGAGGGAAATATGATGATAATGTGTTACATGTTCTCTTACGGAGGAAATTATGAGAGAGAATTATGAAAGGGAATTAAGGGAGGGAAATATGAAAAAAAAGCAACCGAGGTAAGTTCAAAACTAGTTGATTACTAAAGTCAATTTGAATCATCAAAGTTACCTAAAAAAATAAAACCATGCACGTACCAAGGGCGTTAACTGGTTCTAAAGATCAAGCATTTTAAAGAAATACCAATGCCTTTAAGAACGCCGCAATACGCACACAATGAAATCGGTTAAAACGTATGAATCCAACTAAATTAATTTATTCAAATTTGAAATTACACGCTCTGTGCCCAAGTTTACTGCCCCAATAAATAAATTCAATACATTTGTAGAGTAATTTAGCTGAAATACACTAGGGTCATATGTATGAGCAGGCCTGTTCTAAAGCAAGGCGGTGAAACTTATATTAGGCGGTCACTAATGCATTGTCATTTATAATTTTTTTATCTTCATCAAAAATTAAACCCTTGTCAGAAGATAGATTCTAGATGTCACTGGTGTAGGGATCCCAGAATTTAAGATAACGAGCGCAGAATACAGTATGTGTACGTCGCACACGTTTGAATTGTTTTCGACAATAAATAAATAATAAATATATAATAAATATATAAATAAATATATAAATAAATATATAAATAAATATATAAATAAATATATAAATAAATATATAAATAAAGAAAATAAAGTAAATCACTGTTCGAAGTATTCTTGACAACGCGCTCCGTCGCAGGAAGGTCATCAACCATATCTACCTCACTTCTGCTTTTTATTCTATTGCAGACCAAAATCGCAAGATGCCACCGCGTAGGAGAGGTCAATCTGTGAATGTGCCTGGCCGTTTGTGACGGGGAAGATGGTCACTGAAATGTGAGAATTTTCACGCGGGTCTATTAGAAAAATTAGTCAGTTCCGCAAAAAAATGACCGCTTAATTGAGGTGACCTCTAAATCGAGGAGGGCGTTTGTGCGGTTTTTACCGTGCTATATCGGGGACTGTGGTACCGAAAAGAAAAAAGGAGAAAAGGACAAATTCAAACTCATTTTAAGTTCAAAATCCATGTCCACAAAATGTGACATTTTGAGAATAAATGACATTCTAATAAATACGCTTGTCTGTGTCTGCTACATTGTGACACACATCATACTTATATTTTGGAGAGATGACGTAAACGAGCTCTCATTTGTCGCGAATCTTGCTTCTCACTTTCTAGCACTTTGTAGAATCATTCCAAACACTAAGACCTAAGATATTGCTTCCACACCAACCATATTCGGGAGCTTCAAATTATATGACTTCTTTTGGTCATTTTATGACATTACATTTTGTCACATTTAAAAATTTCCAGTCATTAAATTGTCGTTTTCACAAATGTATTTTTCTCTTTAATATATAATGTTTTTTCTTTTGACGTAAGTAATCATTTTATGCGTTAATGCGTTTCAAAAATTTGCAGAGGGGACTCGACGTGCTAATCTAACGGTGTTGTAAACAGTCATTAATTTCGATTTAAAAAATAAAATATATTGAACAAGAAACAAGATTACTAATTTCTTAAGTATTAAAAAAGTACGTACTCCGTGTATTCAAGTATGTCGGTTTGTTCATCTTCAATAACTTTATAGTGGAAACTTTATTTTTAGGTCATTTTTAATTATTAAAACATTATATTCGTGATTTGGGGTCATTTTATACGCTTTTTATAACTTTAAAAAAATATTTTGGATTTTCTACCGGAGTAAAATTAAATATGCACGTGGAATTTGCACGTAAATCTGACATAGGAACGAGAACACTTTAGGATTAATGATGATTCAGTGCTCAGACTCGTCGAATCGAATCAGTATATTTTATAACGACATAACAAAAGAATGTCACTACAGACTCACGTTTACTTTTGATTCGTAGACAATATAGAAGGGCTTGGGCCTCCACAAGAGATAGAGTGCCAACCATAAATCACACCACCAGTCACAGAAAATCTCCCCTTAACCATCAATCTTGATTTTGGTCAAATCGTATTTTATTATTGTACTCTTCCAAGCCATGGAATTACGTTATGAGCAAGACACACACAAAGTCCTGCACTTTATTTTTGACCCGGAAGCTGCAAGCTCTGAGAATGATCGCTATGCGATCGAAACGATCATAAGCTTAAAATTATTGATACCAGACAACATGCTTTATTTATTATAATAATGGATGGATGTTTTGAGATTTAGAGTTAGGTTTACTCAGTCAAAAAAAATTGTGAATTAAAATTTATTTTTTATTTATTTATGTTAAATTTTACTCATCTTTCAACTATTAATAGTTGAAATGACGGGAAATGTTGTATAACATCGATGTTTTAATTTTGACGATCGATGTTTGCAAACATTGATGTTTTGTTATAGCTGTCACATCACTACTTTACAGTAGATTTAATTAAGCTTGGCTTTGAGCAGTACAGACGGCACAAGCAAAAAAATCCCGAATCCAGACATAGGAAATGGGGAAAAGATGGGAAAATAACAGGACAGGATACAGGAAAAGTTCGACGTTAAGGTACTAATCGACGACATACACAAGTTGATAATTAGTAGTCATTTGAGCTTCTGTCCTACACATCCCACGCGATCAACGCGGATTGTGAGGTATAAATATACGCAAATGATATGTGAGCAAAATATAATACGCAAATTGGAATCTCGATCCGATATCCATCCAAACACACTGCTTTGAATCTTTCGTCTCGTCCACTAGTTTCAGGCGCTCCTTTCCGCTTCCAATGAGTTGGGCCGTCGTCACCGCAGCCGCGCACTTTCCGGCACCCGAGCACGCAGCCGCATAGCCGGAAGCGGATGCACAACAACGCACGGTTGACCAGGTTCTCAATCTTCGCGGACAAATATGTACACGAACGGATGATCAAGACTTCAAAAGGTCGAAAAACGTTTGTCTTGACGTGCACATGTGATGATGTGATGATGTGATGATGTGATGTGATGTGATGTGATGTGATGAGTGCCAATCTTGTTCCCTAGTGTACGAAAGGGGCACCGAGCGAGATGGCTCAGTGCAACAGCTACAATCAACAAGAGAAGAATTCCAGCGGCCGACTGCTCTGATCGGCAGTTTTCCGTGGCTTCTCCGATCAACACCAGGCGAATGCCGGAGCAGTGCCGTGCGCGATCTAACCTTCCTCTTCCTTGTCCTATCATCACCCCTTAGACACATGCACTACACTACCACACATGCAATAAGACTGGGCGGGAGCTTAGAGCTGGTCCCGGCTGGGCGGTACCCCGCTCGTGGGAGGTACCTGGTTGGGGAAACCCCGCTAGCCGACGGTAGGTCGGCGCCGGATCTTGCCATACAGTGGGGAAAAGATCACCGCCACCTACCGAGCAACAACATGCACTACACTTACGTGACTAATTACCTTGGTAGTTGACGTGGCGCGGAATCGATAACAATTAATCTAGTCAAGGGAGGTTTTTAGCAACAGCTCTGGTTGAGTCTACTGGTGACGAGAGGTGAGTCTACTGGAGACGGGAAATTGAAAAACTCGAGGGAGGGAGACCTCTTTCTGGGATGCGATCTCAGTGGAGGTATGCCATTGCCATCCACTGGATGGGCGATGGGAGCAGTGACCACTTGGAATGAATTACGATGGCAAAGAACGATTATGAATGACAAGCTATTTCTAACGTGGTAGTATGTTTGAGTGAGAAAGCAATAACGATCGTCACGATGCGTCACGATCACACGGTGCCATACGCGGTATTTGAACCTCATCGGCTCCGCGTACTTGAACGTAGCTCCAGCTCTTGCGCCACCAAGGCGGATATGAGCATCTATGCGAATACATTATACAAGAATATGTCCTCCAATCTAAAAGGAGAGAACAGGGAGGAAAGCAATATGAAAAGAAAAAGAAGCAGGTATGAGATCACAAGAGATTTAGCGATAATGACCTCTGTCACGAGGTATTAAATGACAAACATTTATTCGAATAATAAATTGACTGTGGAAACTTCCTTAAAGCCATAACATATCACTCACCTGATAAAGTAACGCATAAGAAAACTTAAATATGTTTAATTATTTTTAAATGTATGCATGTATGTATTTACTTGGCGCGACAGTCCGTGAACGGGTTCAGGCCTACCGGCGACGTGCCTGCCTCGTAGCCATGGGTTAAGGGGGTACGTGTGGTTTACGTAGACATCGCCACTCCGTATTCCGGTCTTTCCAACCTGAGAAGTGAATTTTCTCATCACCATACAGCAACATACACTCTGACATTGCAAGGAAAACGCACACTACAGTCTTGGCTCGACCAGGAAACTGTTGTTAAATAGTTCCTTTTATTTCAGGAGCACGTTGAATAAAATGTCGTGTTTCCAATATACTCTTTACAAACACGGTTTTCCTTATTAAAGTATAGCGAATACAGCGCCAATCGATTGATTGGCATTAGAAAATCATTGAGATCAGTTGATGTTTGTGGCAGTAATTACATAATTTAGACTATTTTAACTGAGAAATGGTTTATCATTTTCACAGATTCACATCACACTTTCCTGCTCTTACTTAGAAAAAGTATTGTAATCATATCCGTCCGTCCGTGGTCAGCGCACGGCCCTAGCACCAAAACTGTTCAATCGATTTTTTTTCAAAATTGGTATTGCTCGATGGATTTAAAGAAACTCGCAGACCTCCGAGTTTGAAAAAGATATTTTCATTTTTGAGGATACTTTACACAAAACTTAAATATTTTCAAAATTTTATGAAAAATTAATTTTAATTTTTTTTATTAAACTTTGATAGTATAATAGACGCTTAAAAGGCTCATGCCGCATGTCTCATTTCAAACGAAGTACCTGATTTTTTGAAAATTGTAAAAATTCACTCTTTTTTTTCGGCATCTTCCTCCAACTATAATATTGAAGACCGGATATTTTTCCGTAACAAAACTCTGTGGTTGAAAGACAGATCATGAAAAATGTCATTTAACATTTTTCGAAAACCGGAGTACTTTTTAGAGCGAAATGCAATTTTTAGTCATATTTTCACAAAAATAGCTCTAATTTTTTTCTTTAAATTGTCTCTTCGTCGGTATCGAAACACGGTAAAAAGTGATGGTTGTTCCATTTCCGGCGAACACTATTCATTTTCGAAAATTCATATCTTTACAATAGGCCATCTAAATTTTTAAAAAAACATTGTAGTTTTCGGGTAATTTCGGCAAGAAGTTAACGCTAATTATAAAAAAACATTTTCTCAAAAACCACTCCTATTTTCTTTTCACTTTTTCCACGAATAACACAAAGAACGCTTAAAAGAAGAGAGCAGTTCTAATTTTCGTTGAACTCTGAATTTTCGAAAATGGCGAAACTTCGAAATAATACAATGAAGTGTGTGATGTTGTAGCACCACTAGTTCCTGAATCAATGGGCCAGCTTCCTCGCTTTTCTTTCTTTTATTGTGTATCTAAAAATGACCACAATAAAAAGTCTTCCCAACCTATGTCTAAAAAAGCACGTCGAACTTTTATTGGCAGGCTGTAAATGTATTTCCTCGTAGCAACCGACAGAAGGAAAATCTGCTTTACAACAGCACGAAAAAATGTGTAAGAGCATTGCAACTTTCCTTCTGTATTCCGGCGGAAATTTGGCATTGATGTAATAACGTGCCATTACCCAAGAAAGTTAAAGTATGCCCCGTCTTTTAAAAGAAAAGATCCCGTCACTCTCATAAAGTTGCATTCGCTTACTTTTCATAACTGAATATGACGCTGTTTATTTTTTCTGGGGATGCTTCGGAGTACATATGCAGTGAACTCGTTATTTACGTACACTGTCAATGGTTCATTTCGCGGCATTAATTTATTTTCTTTATTGATAAAGAATTCGAAGAAAAATAACTTTTCAACATTTGTATACATGAAACATTTATACAATGAAAAATACATTACATTTATGAGACTTTAATGAGGTACGTGAATGCCATGAATTTACGTTCTAGCAAGAAATACAATCGCAATACGACTCAAAGTATAGATTTATGCTCTCCGCTGTTCTACTAATACATTTCGTAATACGCAGCGTTTGAGTTGGTTGCACACATCTCGGCAGTTCCGCTGTTCCTGCTTTTTATATTAGGATGGAAACGCACACGGAAGTCCTGAACTACGGAAGGTCGTGGGCCTGAGAGATAATAATCTTCAGCCCTCATAATTCTAGTTTTGTTGGTGCTATATTTTTTGCCTCCTGCCAAGTGATGTTGATGAAGAGATATTCAAATAGTTCAAGTTATGGCTCATAGTTGGTCTCTGTCTGCTGTCATTTTTATCTAAACCACTTAAACCAATATGTTCATTTGAATATTATATCTCGAAAGCGCTTTCGCGTGGAATATGTTGTTTTTTTACCCAAACCCTTGGAATAGCTCGCTACCAACGATAGATTCGTTTAATCTAGGATAGCATGTATTTTTAAAATGTCGTTATCTCCTCTCGAATCGTAGTCTGTGTTACATACGTCTTCACAGATCCAATGGCGTAAAGAATTAGGTATGTTCATTACCTTTTTCTTTTCTTCTGAAGATGCTGTTTACAGTTCCGGGCAGACGTTACGGTACCACACACGAAGTCATCTCCAACTTCACACCTTCAGAATCCGCAGAAGGCGACCGTTCATTCTTCAAGCAAGTTTAGCCACAAGGAAACTTAACTATAATATTGATTCTTCTCTCGACTCAATAATGGCTAACTGGTCACATGCCTGCGAGTCATTGCGATGATCACGTGGTTGGCGGTAGGTTTCCTTAATCGGACACTGCACGTGAAACCTGTTGACACGGACGCGTTGAGTTAGCGTAGCGCCTTTTCTCCCAGATGACGTCGTTAAGCACATTTAGCGCGTGAAACCGACCAGTTTCACTTCATCGGCCACATCTTCTACGACAAACAGTCACAAAGCTATTCACTCACTTCAAGGAAATGGGAGCTTCTTGATAATACATTACCCACAGCTGTTTTTCGGAGAATAAAGACTGCCGAACTAAACGACGCTTCCTTAACTTTCTACGGACGCGTAGAGATCAAAATACGATTTTCTCCCAGTAAAATTGTTTTCTCCAGAACGGCAGGAAAGAAAAAATATTATATTTCCTGATATAGACCTAAGAGTCTGTAAGGTTGTCACGAACCCCTGAGATTGGCCATGCATATTCTTGTGTAGCGTAGTCATTAAGTGACACGTAAGGTCAACATTACGCCAAAGAAATAACAGAGAGAATGAAGCCCGAAAACAAAACATGTTTAACACTGGAAACAGAAAAAAAGAAAAGAAAAAAATTAATATCCTCCCAAGAAAAACATCATCGCAAGATGAGACGACTAATTCTTCTTTAGAATGGTTGACAAAAAAGGCCATCCTGAGTGCCGTCGACTATAAGAATGCGATTTACGTCGGCTATCTGTACAATATGAAACGTTTGAAAACATTCTCAGGAATGCATGATATATGAAACAACATACTAACAGAAATACGTATACAGAAAGATATGAGAAATCATGTGCCCTGAAAAGTTTTTCCAGAACAAAACCAAGATATTCCAAATTATCACTTCGTCACAAATCCCTACGTAGAATACTTTTCATACTGGAGAAGCATAATATTATATGGTGGAGGCTCATTTTATTTAGGCGGACGATTCCTCTCTGCCGTCTCTCCACCTTCCTATTTCATTCACAATTCGCACATGCGAAAGATGGACGATTACTTAATTCTAACAAAGGACGGGAGGACGGGCGTTGAGTGAGGGAGACTTCGAAAATGATCTTGAGCTGCCAAAATGTATTGTCCCTGGTATAGTCACCTCTCGCAGATTGGACTTCACATTAAAAAGTACTCTCTTTTACTCCAGTGCCGTATACATTCCGGTTCATTCATAGTGGCATCATCCAATCGGAGCTTCGTTACGATTTAAATTTTTGGTATTGGAGCTACCTATTGGATGACACTGTTCCAGCTCTTGTCCTTGAGGCGCCACTATACGTAAATCAAAGTATATGGTGATGCGCATGTTAATTCTTTAAAAGTTACATCCGTCTCGGGCATAACATTCAATTACACTAAGTAATTAGCACCAGAGACAATACTATCCGCGCACGTTTTCTTGACGGCTCACTTCGCTAGATGCGAGAGAAGTGTGTGTGTGTGTGTGTGTGTGTGTGTGTGTGTGTGTGTGTGTGTGTGTGTGTGTGCGGGGGGGGGACAGAACTATATCAAATCTGTAGTTGATTTTCGATGCAAAATAGTTTCTATTACACCGGAGCAAACATTTTTGGTCATCAGCTTTTTCAACATCATTTATTCTGAATTCAGCTTATGCTATTAAAAAAGTAGGGGTGGTTATTTCGAGACTCGAGGAAACGTGTGCGTATTAACACAGTAATTCGTTATGTCACACACCAGTATTATCAGATCGAGTAACATTGAATAACACAATGAAAATGGTAACAGATAAAGCTTCACCTTTGCACTTGTCCAAATTTATCAATTATATAAGAATGAGTTGTAATATTGAAATTCTCACAGCAATGGGTATCACAATGCTGAAGTTTTTGGCGTTCACATCCGTCATTAACAAACTTCTATTTAGATTGACGAAGTCTTTACCTTTCAATTTCACAACATTGGATCATCAAATATTAATGAACTGAATAAAGAACAAACTAGGCGTACTACAAAATATGCTTTTTCACATTATTTGCAGCGGCTACGCAATATTATGATATAACGCTACATGACCTGCAAAAGTGTTTCCTATAAGCAAGCATTTTACCTAGTACTGGAATTCGACCTCCGGACCTTAGAGTTAACATGCCAGTTAAGTTACCCCTATATCACCAGCTCCACATCTTCCCGATCGTTAAAAGAAAGGAACATATGTTTTTGTAATTTTTATAAAATTCAGAGATTTGCATTTATAGTGTTTCAAATCTAGTTTAAAAAAATAAATTTTATTAAGGAAAAAACTTATCAATATTGTAGTTATGCAAATATAATATTTGATAGCAATTTTTGAAAATACAGAGTTCGCCGGAAATACGCTTACGTGCGTACTTAATTTCCTCTACTGAGAAATAAATTTAAAGAAAATATTTTGAACTGTGTGATTATTTTTAAATAAAATTGCTTTAATTTCAAGCAGAAATTACACAAAACTATCGTTTTTTAAGATTCAATATGGTTCTAAAGCCCCATTGTTTTGAACAGATTCCATTCTACGGTACGCTTTCTGAATGAAAAATTACGAACATGCTCAAATGTTTTCATGTAGACATCGTGCAGTCTGGACTGCACGTTTCCTGTATGTCCAATCTGCACGAAAACTGTACCGTGTATACCGGCCTTAACATCATGATATTATATTTCCCACCATTTGTTCATTGGCGAAAGTGATAATTTTGGATGCTCCCCAACATTAAAAAAAAAGTTGTTGCGTCTTTCTTGCACGTGTTTTAGCCTTTCTTAGGTAATAATAATAATAATAATAATAATAATAATAATAATAATAATAATAATAATAATAATGGTCACAAATACAGTATTCGCCTTGTATGACTAGTCAGGATATGTGTGGTACCATACAGCTATTTCTAAAAATTAAATGCAAGACACATTTAAATTAAATTCTATTCAAATCTTGTACTAAATACTATATAATGGAATGCTAATTTATTTTATAGATGGTAGTTTAAGAAGACTAAAATAAAAAATCAATAATAATAAAAAAGAACGGAGAAAAGAGAGGCAAAGTTCACAGATATTGAGCGTATCAGAAGTAATCCTCCGTTAAGTTTTTGTTTTTTTGTCTCCTCACGTCGCAGTCAGTAAGTGTCTTTTACCCCCTCGGCCGCACGTGCCGCAGAAATTAATCAATCATTTGAAACCAAGGGTATATCACGGAAAACGATGTGCATTTACTACGAATATGAATATTTTCAACAGACCTCACCAGACATTTTAGAGCTTGTTGATACTGGGACGAAAGACAGCATTCATTTTTTTAAATTAATTAATTTAGATCCATGAGGCCTGCCTTGAAAGCTTGAGGTTAACCTGAGGGTCACCAAACGTTACAAGTGGTGGAAAGATGGGCCATGGAGAGAACCCCCGAAATCCGGCAGACCTTATAGTTAAACTGAGTTGCAATTAAGAAAGAAACGCAATGCGTCACAAAATGCTGTATGATTAAACATCACAAAGAAATTCCCACTTTTCTCCTTAAAACCCCATTCTAAAGTACAAAATTTCTAGAAAACACAAGGAAAAGAAACACAATTTATGTAAGAAAAACAAGAACTTCTTTTGAATAAGAATGTTGATAACCACATTTGAGTAGTTAAATTGAAATGTTAAATAGACTTATTTTTATCGTACCCAACGAGGAGTCTACTTCTTACCCCGAGAAAACATTAAGCTAAACGCTGACCAACGACTGAGCACATAGAAAGCGCACAAAATGGGAAAATAGAATGGAGTCTACGAAATGCATACTTTCTTTTTTAATGTCAAAATATTCAAAACTGATTAGTTAACGCTTCGCTACCCATGGCAGAGTTGAAAGCGAGACTCCGGCCATCGAAGTTCTGTTCAATCAACCTTCATCCTCTCATTCCCATGAGGTGAAAAATGTAATAGAAAACAGCTTTCTACCGATCAGATTGAATAATATATGTTACAAAAAGTAATTTATAATATCCCATAAATTATGTGGAATAAAATGGTTTTGTTTACTATAGTTATGTAATAATATTGGTTCATTTTTTATCTACAATATCGTCTGACAGTTTTGATTGATTTATTAATATTCCCTGACACAACAGTTGCTACTGTAATTAGTAATTAGTTCCACAGAACGTATTATGCACGTACTTTCTCGGGAGTTAGCTGTATTCTTCCCTCTGACCTCCAGATCATCGCCGACTAACACGTCGGCTTCGTGGTTTTCCCGTTCCAGGTATCACTTCCCAGCGAGGCGACACCCCAGCCGGAGCAAGCTCCAAGTGCCCGACTGGTATCCCGTGGACGTGTAGTGCATGCGTGCGTGCAAGGTGAGAGGAAGGGACAAGGTTGAGGAAGGAAAGATCGCACAAGGTCCGTGGGCGATTTGTTAGAATTCTGCTCGGCATTCGCCAGGTTTGAAGAATTCACGTAAAATTACCGACCAGAGCAGCCGGTCGCTAGAATTCTCTCTGAATACGACCTAGCTGTTCAGCAAGTGTCGAAAAATCAGCCACACCGTCGGGAATCGAACCCTAGAAGGCCCTGTCGATTAAAGCCGCCACAGTGGAAACTGTTGTTACCGTGAGCTCTCTCAGCCGGTACGGTTCCCAGTTTTAAAAATAATAAAATTAAAAAAAATAAAAATATTTTTGAAAATACATCAGGTTCTTCATGTCTTCCGGGCTGATGGGCCGTGGTCCAATTGGCTCTGGGATGCCAAACGTTTCGCCCACGACTGCGGTGGGCATCTTCAGTGGCGAGGTCTCGGGCGAAGTGTCCGGACCGGTGGCTGACTGGCGATCAGTCGTCAGTCGCCAGTCAGCCACCGGCCTGGACACTTCGCCCGAGACCTCGCCACTGAAGATGCCCACCGCAGTCGTGGGCGAAACGTTTGGCATCCCAGAGCTAATTGGACCACGGCCCATCAGCCCGGAAGACATGAAGAATATTGACTCCGGCCGTGAAAGCCTACAATGCTGTATTATACATCAGGTTGTTTTGTGGCATAATGGTTATGGTAAATAGATACATTTTTTGGAGAAGTCCGATTAAAAGCAAAGATTACTGAACTGGAACAAGTCATGTTCCACAGTCCGTCAGTACATCCGCTTGCAGAACAGTTTCTTGCTTCGAGCGGCTGGCAATGTCAGGGCCGTAGCTCAGGAGTGAAGGGGGCACTTAGTTGCGCCAGTGAATGGAGCTGGCACTTCTCACGCCGCACATTGGGGCAAGATCACAAAAAGGTGGCCAAAATATGAAAACATCTAAATTTAATTTAACATTATACAATGATTTTTTGGGCAGCCTTACGACTCCAACGTCACAATTGCAATAAAAATAGTGACAACAAAATGGCGGATCCAATATGTTGGATTAAAAATTAAAAAAAAAAAAAAAAACATCTAAAAATGTTTCTAGTAGCTAATAGCAGATTTTTTTTATAATTTCAATAGCTAAACAGAGAATGAAGAATTTACAAATTTCGTTGTGGAACTCTCTGGAACTTACAACAGTTTTCCACTAAAAACTACATTAAATGGTTTTGTTTAAAAATTAAGTATTAATTAAATGATTTTAACAGGCATTTAAGTATTTGTAATATATGCAAACACTGTACTCACTATCACGACTTTCGTCCACTTTGAATGATGAAAATTGCTCAAAACCGAAAACAGCGGCTAGCTCAACGGCACGATTCCACCGACGCACAACGTCATTCTGACGGCTCGGACCTTTCCCAACTATGGAATTAGACACACTGGAAACCAGTCTACCCAACTGCCTCCTTCAATTTCCCTACATGAAACAGTCTTCCCCCCAATTTTTGGCCAGCTTTTAGAGACCTTGCCCCAACGTGCGCCGGTAAGCAGCGTCGGCGGTGATTCAGAGGCGCGCGCTGGAGCCAACCCGCGGACTCCGCTTCGGAGAACGCGACGCGACGCGAAGGCACTCTCCTGGCGCGCTGACGCAAGGGGGGGGGGGAAACTGCTCAAGGAAATTGGAGTCTCTGGTCACCGCGTACCGTTTCGGTCCTTCTGTGTGCATTAACTGTGGATACGCTGCACTGGCATTGTGGGAATTTGTAATTTTCTACGCTGAGGCATTCGAAGCTCCAGATGGGAGGGAGCGACGAATAAATGAGTGGAACGACACTACATTCGTTTCCGTATCCTTCACTGAATAAATAAATCCCAGAAATTATTATTTCCCTTTCCAATTTACTTTATATAATTCGCTCATTCGTTCGACATTGCTATTTCAATGTGTGAATTGTAAACGAGGCCTCTACATTTGGAGTATTTCTATTGTTCGTAAGTACAATTACCGTCTTTAGTAGTTGGGGGCATAGACAATGGTGAGAGGGACTGACCCCACCGACATTTCGCAGCACGTGTACCACTGCACTGTAGGCCTTTCTTCGGAATAACCAAAAGACCCATGCAGATTCTCATATACTACATTGAATGAACCATGTCCATATTCTACACTGGGTACAGAAACTTCGAGAACTAGCACTAGAAATATAAAAGCTGAAAGTCGTTTTTACACGGTCTCCACGTTTTCTGTCTGATTTGCCACTGTATGCCCCAAGGTCTGTGCCGCTACTCCAATTGCCGAGTCCGAGAACATTCATTCGAGACATTTGTTTACGTGCGTTCTGAGCTACTTTACTAATACTTTTTTTAAAGTATTAATGGAACATGGGAAAAAAAAAACAGAAAGGCCGTCATCTGTGTTGTTACAAGCATGGTTGTAGCTGTGGAGGCTTTAGAGAGTGCGTAGGAAAAAACCTCCAAAGGGATGAAGTCTTGGCTGCAGAAATGAGATTCGGTAACCACGCATTTGCACGAGGCAGTGAAATAAGCTCCCCAGAAAAGTCGTGAACTCGAATCCGCCACGCCAATACACGACATCAAATGAATCGCAAAAAACCAAACCACAAAATCGAAAAGGATTGAAGATTTCCTCCGTAAACAAAGACATCAGTAGAAGTCTGCTGCTATGGGGGTTCAAGTCAAACGTTTATCTGCACATCCAATCTGCACGAAAACTGTACCATGTAAAGAGGCCTTAAGACCGCCAAACAACTTCATAATGAATCTAACTTCAAGTTCAATCTCGCGGCTAAGTACGACTACAAGCGTTCCCAAGACATGCTGCAAACGGTAATCACGAAACAGCAAAACGGACCAAATGCCAAACACAAGCAACTGAATTACAGTAATCAACGCCACAAGGGTGACTATACCTGTTTTTATCTTACGTTTCCGGACCAGCCATAGATACCCGCGACGACAGGGATGGCTACAAATCAGGGAAGAATTGCAACATTGCATTACACGGCTCTAGAGAATTGAGCTCTAAAGCACGGCTCTATGTAGACCACATTTTCCTCAGATTTTTTGGGACGCAAAACTCTCTTTCAAAATTAAAACAGATGACTCAACAGCTTCCTTACGTATCCTACTACAAATAAAAGTTATATATCAAATATTTTTTTTATTTACGAGCGGTTTTACAAAATACTTTTTAAGTATGACTTAGTAAAGTCATCCTTAATTTTAAGTCTCGTTTTAATTCGTGCTTCGTTGTTCGTCTTTCACCACCCTCTTTAAAGCAATGGTTAGTGAAGTATAACTGAAATAAATCCGATATTTAGTTGTCAATGCTGGACCCTGCTGAACCAGCCGGTGACCATAACCAATCTTGTTTCGGTTCTGCGTTGTACTTTGCTGCAAAGATGTTATTTTTATTCATTTGTCGTAATGAGAAAGGGAGAGAGGTTTTCGAAATCATCGTCGGAGAAAGAAGTTCTCCTCGAACGTACGAGAAATTATAGAAAATTAACTTACGAATGGAACAACAAATCGACAAAAAAAATTAAGCTTGGGTTAACGTGTAACACAATTTTAAAACAACGAACTTGACGATGAAATATAAGAAACATTGAATAAAGTGTTGGAGATGGTGAAGTTCAGGCGAAAATGGAATGCAATAAAAATTACTGAATGTAAAACTTCGAAGTTGAGAGTAGCTACGGGATCATGTAAACATAAGCAACAAAACACGAGTTACACAACATTTTTAATGTAAGGCAGTTACGAACCTGAATGCTCATTGGTGAATTTCGAATTTCTAATCTCGCGTCGCGTCCACGAGGCCGGGAAAGCAAACTAACAGCGCTAAGGTTTGCCTGAAATCGCACGCCAACAAAGGAAACTACGACCTGAAACTGTTGTTCAGCCACAGAGTACAATAGAGGCGATCTTAAAACCTTCTGCGGCCATCAATGTGCTCGTCACGTGAACTCCAACAACTTTTTCTCTTGGAGCGAAGGAACCCAAACAACCAATTATCTCATGTAATTTTTCTTAATTGTTAATGTGTTTGCTTTAATGAAGAGAAATTTCGGAATTGTGTAACGTTTACGTGTGGGTATATGAACATTAGGTTAAGAAGAGACAATTCTGCAGCAATGCTGCCAGTCCACCTGAAAGAAGTCTTCCCGTGAAGAAATAACGAAGGAGAAAAGACGTAACTATAAATAGTTGAAAAATGAATAAAAGTTGGAAACAAATTTAAAAAAATATTTTTTAAAAAAGCACGACAGTAGCGACGTTTGAAAAACTAGACATTTTTGTTCCCGAGTTATAAAAAAACTTATTTGCAACGGTAAACGAACTGCAGATTTTATTTTCTGCATTACTAACAAAATAGTAACTCGCCCTTACCTCTACTCCTACAACTACAAGCAAAAGGAGAGTTCAACAAAACGTGCGCATAGTGAAGCTGTTACAAAATATTGGTTAACAGATGAGTTATGTTATGTATGTGTGCCTTGCTTTTAATAAGGTTATTTCATTTGATTTGTTTTGCGTTACTACTGAAGATATATTTACTCGTATAGAGAACACAAAATTATTTGTCACCAAAATATCTGTGTCACAATCAGAAAAAACACATTAGCGCTACGGGGGCCACGGAATAAACGAAGAGTACTTTCCTTTCGCTTCGTAAGTATCGAACATAAGATGAACATATGCTGCTCCTTGACCTGGATCCACTATAGGCTTCTCCGAAACCCATTTGCACCCGCTCTGCAACAAATCACGCAGCATCTGTGGAGAATTGCGATGAAAGAATTTGTAGACGCGAATTTTGACTACTAGGATAGCCAACAATGAACGTGCTCGACGAAGGACATTCAACAAGACAAAAATATAAATAAAATAAAAAATAGGAGAACGCATCGACACATTTATTATTATTATTATTATTATTATTATTATTATTATTATTATTATTATTATTAATTATTATTATTATTAATTATTATTATTAATTATTATTATTATTAATTATTATTATTTAATAAAGACTAACATCAGCTCTATTTCTTTATTCTCTCCGTTTGCGGTTCAAGTGAAAAGATTTGTTCACAAACCGCAGATGAGGATGGTCTGAACGTCTCTTTTCATTTTAGTTGCTAGACAGAGTACTGCACGCGTGTATTATGTGGCGTACGTGTGTCAGCGTTCAGAAAACGGATATTCACGTTTTTTAATCTAAATTAAACAAACTACACAACGAATTATAGTATTGTAATAAATAAAATGATTATAGTAATGTAATAAAATAAAAGACAAGAAAAATTTACTAAAATAAGGACTTTTAAAATACAAAGGAGGACGAGAGGGAAATTGACGTCAATGGAGGACTGTCCTCCCAAATGGACAGTTGGCAACCCTACGGAGATCCACTGATCTCACATATGCATTGCCGTTCTACTACATGTACTTTTTATTTTTATTTTTTATATACTCGAAATACTGTTCCTTTCCCAGCACCAAATAACGCGAGAGAGTCGTTGAGAAATTCGGACCAGCTCGGAACTTCACAAGCAATTTCGAATGCTGCCCCGATCTACCACGTACCTTCACAACGCTTGAAATTATCAGAATATTCCATGCAACGCCGGTACGTTAATTTGTAGTCTGCGTATGACGTATGTGGCTTTTTCTTTTGTACAATGATTACCACTTACGGTTATTAAATTCATTTGTTCTTTATTTTACCTCTTTATATTACTTCGGCTTATTTATATGGTAGAATTCTTTAGATTATACTTAGTTACGAAGTAGGAGAATAGGCAGTGAAACAAATCTTCAAGAAAAAGTGTTGTACACCGTAATGAAATGTAATAAGCAGAAGAGGTTTGCGATGTCGACAAGATGGCTTTTGAAAGTGGTCACACAATTATATATCATCCACCCTGACATGTGAACATAACTCTTAAAAGAAAGATGGAATTGATAGTAGAAATGGCGAACGCGGCAGAGGACACAGACAGTGAAAGTGAACGTGACAGCTTTTCCAATGAATCGGATTAATTAGCTCTCGTCAGTAAGTCGATCCCACGCCTTATGACGCGCGACGTTCATGTCAATAGCACGTACGTTCACACTCCTCACATACCCTGCTGTGACATATCAAGAAACCGGCCGAGGAGATTCATCAAGTGTCACTGCAGTGCTTCTGACCGGGAGGTCCTAGCTTTCAAATACCGACGGTGGCGGGATTTTCGACACTAGCTAGGTGGCAGGATTGAGTTCAGTCCGAATCTGGTTGAGAATATATTCTCGGCCGGCTGCTCTAATCGATAGGTGTCCGTGGTTTCTCCAATCACCAGCAGACGAATGCTCGAGCAGTACTCTAATAAACGGACCACGGACCGCGCGCGATCTTTTCTACCTCTTCCTTATTCCATCCTCACCCCCTACTTCCACACACACTATACTACCACACATGGTCGGGAGCTTTGAGCTTGTCCCGGCTGGGGCGGTGCCGCACTGGTGGGAGATACCTGATTGGGAACATCCCTGCAAGCCGACGTGTGTCGCCGCCGGATCTCGCCATCCAGCGGGGGAAGATAACCGCCGTCGCCAGCGATAAAGCATGCACCATACTTACGGAACTAATGACTTTGGCCGTTGACGCGCCCAGAGACAGTAATCAAAGAAAACAAAATTCGAAGTTTTTCGATAGGAAATATTTCATTAAAAATTCGTAGAACTGCTCTGCAATGGACGCACCGAATATTAAATCAGTCTCCATTCATCAAAAGTTATCAACTATTTTATTACGTCACGCCATTTACATTTCATTTGTCATTTTAGGAGGGGAAAAGATACCTTTACTGTCCAGTTATAAAAAAAACAATGACCCTCTCAGCAGTCGCCATCAAAATCGCCGGGAAGGTGGACGAAAGCCATGATTACACCGAGTGTGGAAGGCATCGGTTACAATTCCCATCATATTATAAACAAATTACAGTATATATATATA
>BOPP01000098.1:3411811-3428788 GCA_017312745.1 Gryllus bimaculatus
CCCGCGCCTCGACTTCCCGCGCCCCACCCCGCGGGCGGTGGCGGCGGCAGCGGCAGCGGCGCGGTCGACCAGTGCGCAGGTCACGGCGCGGGCGGCTTGAAGGCGCGTTTGTTGGCGGACAAAAAACGACATAGAATCGCGACAGTGGCGCTCCATGCAGTTCTTGCGTCATCTGTTTCTCGAATCAGCCCGTAACTCGGACGTACACAAAGATTAGGATGCGAATAACGTAGGGTGTGGGTTTTCTTAATCGTTCTTTGTCAGCAAGAGAGAGGCAAGGAATGTTTATTGAATGAATTTTGGTGGATGCCTCACACTTGGGAAATCCAGTTTTCTGAATGTCAACTCTTAAAATGTGCATTCATTACGTAATAACTGAAAACGCAAGTTATCTATTAATAACACGAATAAAAAGTAAACATGTTGCGGTGCCCCAGTTTGAATAGAATAACTAGAAGAAAGGAATTTATGAAAAACATATTATTGTAATAACATTTTTAAAAATTCGTTCCATTATTCTAACAGATAAATGTGTAACGTTCTTTTTGGCACAACAAACAAACTGCATATGCTTCTCACATCACAGTATCTGATATCTGGTCCCTTTCAAAAAATACTTCAGTGCACTCGTCTTTGTTCAGAATAATCAATCGCATTAACTTAGAACATATCGAAAAGTACTTCATAATGAACACAGTAGCTTTCCTGTAGCGTCACTTCTTTTGAAATGAAGATATTAAACAACTCAAAAGTAGAATTTCACCTTCCACTAAAAACAAAGCTTAAGATGAAAATACGAGAATGCTCAAAATCCAGCATATGAGGCGGTCATCAAAACCGGTGATTTAGGTGCGTGGACCGAAACTCAAATTCGCAGACGGCAGCACTTTTCTGCGGAACCGAAATTCTCGGAGCGAAATGAAACTGGGGAATCTAACGTCAGAGATCTCTTCCCGGAGTGAGAAATTTCTTTCGGTAATGCAGTCGCAGTTAGGGGTCTGGCCTTTTCTTACTGTGATGTTTTGTTCCGTTTCTGGAACCGAAACTGAAATCGGATCACATTCCACAGTTTGAGGATGATTTGTCTCCGTGCGATATCGGATTGTGGGGTCATCATTTTCTATCTCGGAAGATAGGTAGTCTGAAAGCCTCACGCTCGCCGGAATGTGTGGTGGGTTTTGGAGCGTCTAAGTTGGCGGAGCTCTATGCGGGAGATTGAAGTCTAGTCTACGGCATGAGGTATTCAGTACGTGCTTGTAGCGTCGTTGACTTCTCATACAATGATGGAACATGTCCAATATATGTTCCCATTCATCAATTTTACATGGCATTTCATCGCCCAAACTAACCATCTACAAAAAAGCGGAAGGCAATGGAGAACCACTTCTATGATCACTAGGGGGCGGGTTTTGATGACCTGAAATGGAATAGTCCATCAGCAGAAATGATCAATAAGTTCTTAAAATGTTTAAAATGCCGTAAAAGCAAAGAAAAATGAAGAAAAAAATGTTATCAAAAACAGTTCAGATAAATAATTTAAGCTGATAGATATATTACTGATGTAATTGAGGCTTCTTCCTTTCCTGCAAACACGCCGTGCTATGAATACGCCTTGCAAACTTGTAGTTAAGATCGATCTTTACCAGGAAATCTTTGTCTTTAGTTACCGCGAAATCGGTCGAACCGGTAGTGGTCTTTAAGTTAGATTACATGCACACAGCGGCTGATAGAGCGGAGCAATCGAATTGGCTACTTCGGAATTCGGTGGAGAACTTCTGTTGCAACTCGTAAATATTATTTGAAGCAAGAACCATTAAAATGATATTAAAATCGATTAAATCAGCGACAAATGTTTTAAAATGACGTAAAAAAAGAAAAATGACTTAGTAAAAATTGACGAAAAAGGCAACAAGAAAGCCATATAAAAATGGGTCATTTAGTTTTGTCATAACATAAAATAAGCTTTCATATTGAACAATTAGAAATACCAGACAGTTTGATGAATTCCCTAATTAATCATCATGATGTGGAAACAAATCTTACAAAACCTGAGGAATATTATTCCTTTTCGTTCCTTGTACAATAGATATAAACCTTTTCTTAGATATTCTCTAATACTATACGATAAATACTAATTTTAAAATCTATTTCTAGTATATTTACAATAATTTTCGAAACATGTATTATTTCATTAACATACTTTTGAAACTTAATGCACGACAGAATATTTTCCAGTTAAATATCACATATTTAACGATGTTGTCTCAGTAGATATTAGAAACCGTACACCAAAGTATTTCAATGGAATACGTAAGCGCAGTGAGCAAAGCGCTCTATCAGATGAACGCTCGCCTGACACTAAATTGAAGGACTCATATTCATGGGCACGATGAGGCCCTTTTTCCCACCGCAATTGCGGCTGAAGCGGAAGCCTTAAGTCAACTCTAGCTGTGCATCAAGGCTACTTAACGTGCAGAGCACTACTAAACCACGAGAAACAATCTGTGCTCTCTTACTATTCCAATAAAAATACATAAACCTAACATAATAATGCAATAAATAATAATAAATTAAAAATAAAATAACATAATAAAAAACATCAGATACTAGAACCCATACATTCAGACTTATATTCTGGCTAAAATAAAGGTGCAAAAGGCTTTTAAACAATGAAAAATCACTATTTAAAGGAATAATTGAAAAAATTAAAATAATTCAAATTGTTATACCAAATTTATAATTTGCATAAGCAATTAAATGAAAAAAAATTGTTTCTTTGTAATCTTCAAAGTATAAATCCTTCCGGCATGATGAGTACGAATTTGTTTCACCCGTCACTTCAACTGTCTCTAGAAATGCCAATGTGGACTCCCTTTTAATAATTACTTCGTAATAAGAGAAGTCATTTTAATCGTGAGCCAGAATAGGGCGAATTCTGTACAGAAAAATCTTATTGCCGGGCCCTTGAAGCGAAAACTGGATAAATCCTATTCCTATATACTTCCTCTAACACGTGGTGTAGCCAGAATCCATGTTTTGTGACACAAAAATCGATTGACGGCATGTCTACCAGTCCGTCCGTTTATCTGTCAGTCCGTCAGTAGTTTTAGAACAAATTTGCATTAAGAAAAAT
The DNA here is from genome assembly GCA_017312745.1 of Gryllus bimaculatus. NCBI lineage: Eukaryota > Metazoa > Arthropoda > Insecta > Orthoptera > Gryllidae > Gryllus > Gryllus bimaculatus. Next base: position 3,414,945 of record BOPP01000098.1, read on the forward strand.
TCTATAAATCAATAGTGTACTTTAGTACTTAATGTACTTCAAAATACGCAAATTGGGAGAAAAATATGCATTTTAATTTTTTTAGACATGTTGCACCAATCAGAAATATCTGAAAAATTCCAGAAGGTAGCTGATTTTTAAAGCAACATTAGAGAATTTTCTCGTGCCTCAATAAAACTTTCTTTTAAAAAATTCAAAGTTTCAAATTCATTTAAAAATTTGGATTTTGCGACAAATTTTTTTTTTGAAAAATTCCGTAAATTTCACATAAAGAATCATTATTTTCCATGGAAATTTATTTTGCTAATTCAAAGAATTAAAAAAAAATATTTTCGTTAATACGAAGGATGTGAGGGGGGCAGGAATCTAAAACGCCCATGAAAGTTTTTCGTGGTCTTAATCGTTTGGAGAGATTTTCTTTTCGATTTCCAGCGGAGGCACTTTTTACCATTTTATTTGGCTAGAGTCTTTCTCATTACAATTTGGACAAAAAATCCCTCTAGCTTCAATTTCACCAATGTACAAGGCAGTTCAAAGTGCAATAATGCAGAATGGCAGATTGACCCGTACAAGAGGAAACATTAAAATCACACTAATATTTCTCTTCATTATCCTATCATTATTTTGTACTTACACATAGTTGAGAAAAATGTGACATCCCAGATTCATAGGATGGACAAAGTCCCTCACAAAGACCGACGCGTTAAAAGTTGGTGTCCAACGAAAATAAGCTAAATGATATATAAACGTTTGGTGGAGGATTCATTCCGAATGATAATTCAGAAATGTTTTTGAGCTACGTTCTCAGATGTCTCCATAAATAATGTTGGATGAATACGTCCACAAGCATAATTGCATATTATCTTCTTCTTGCCGTTTTCGTAACCGCTACTTCAGTCTTCCGGCGCCTATTCTTCTCCATTCTTTCCGGTTCCGGCAGGAATCAGGAGGTAATTTCCACTTCTCGATTATCTTTCTGATCTGGTTGTTTTAGTTTGGTCTTGGTATGCCTCTTTTTCTCCTTTCATTTGGTTGCCATCCTAAGGATCTTCTGTTGCCCTTTCGGGAGTCCTTCTGGAAACTTCTCTTGTACATTGATAGCAAATGTCCAAACCAAGTGAGTTGTTTCTAAACAATTTCCTCTATAATATCATGATGCAGATTCATTATTTCCTTAACCTGTTCATTACTAATTCTTTCCCTCCTAGATATTGCAGAAGCTCTTCTGAGTAAATTCATTTCCAAGGCACTACATTTTCTTTTCTGTTGTTCTGAAAGCTGCCATATTTCTTCTCCATTCAATGTAAGGCTCTAAATCATACATATATATTTTCTAATTTTCGTTTTCTTGCATATATTTGGATGCTAGACAACTGCATTCAGGGCTCCTAAATTTTTTCTTCCTTTAATGAGTCGGTTTTGACATTCCTTTGCATAAAACCTTGTTTTCCTATTGTTGTTCCCAAGTACTTCATGTCCTCTGTTGTTCTTATGATTTCTCCAGTTTCCATAGTTAGTACGTCATGTGTTCTGCCCAGAGTCCAGAATACTTCTTTTTTCTAGGTTGAGACTTAGTTCCCATTTCTCATAATCTTCTTCTATCTTCGTAGTCATATAATCAATATCATCCTGTTCTTGCGGCATCAGCACCTGATCATCAGCGAACTGTAGGGTATAGAGTGTTGTGTTATCATCAAGTGGTATTCCCATACCAGCGCATTTTATTTTACGTACCTGCAACACCGCATTAATATATATTTTCAAGAGGGTAGGTGACAAACAGCATGCTTGCCGTCCTTTTGATATAGGAAATGTTTGGGTCATCTTTTTTTTTCAACTTTCACTTTTCCCTTTTGATCTATATGGTACATCTTCAGCGCATTTTTTAATATTTTATTTACATTGCTTTTATTCACAACTTCCCATAACTTTATTACTGGCACACTGTCATACGCCTTTGCTATATCAAGGAAGACCATGTGAAGTTCTCTCCCTGTTTGCCACGCCAAGGTCATCTACTCCCTAGGTGAACATAATTGCATATTATAACAGTTATATTAGCATATCTACTCGAATGTTTACTGTTTCCTGCAGATAGTCACTACTGTCCCCTACATAGTGCACACGAATATGGCTTGGTCGTCCCATGTACACAGTGTTTTCAGTGACTTGATGTATGTGATGGCGGTACGAATAAATGGCGTCTCCTCGCTCTGGACCTAGGGCGTTGGCAGTGATGGTAACCCCCACTCTTTTCGCCACTCTTTTCGCCACTCTTAACCCCTACTCGAACCCCTTCGCGAACATTTAGAGTAAAATTTAATTATACAAAGGAAATTCTGATTTATTTTAAATTATAACATTGGAATAATGAGAGAAAGATAGTCTCAAAATAACAACAATGAGGATGTTGTAATTTCATTTGAAAAGATTGGAATAATATATTTTAAAATATTGAAAAATACATGCTTTACGTATCCTCTTTCTTCGTGTGTCGTTTTAAATATTAAATTCTGAAATATTACGGTAGGCCATGGTCGCCCATTATCATTTACTCGTTCAGTTTCTTCATACGAAAAGGAAGATCAGCAATTATTTCAAGACTTTTGTACATTTTTTCACTATTCATATAAAAATAACACTAATTTTATGAGTGACGCTAAAGGCTGCAACCCGCAACGGGGAATGGCACAATCACGGGCGCTCGCTTTCCAACAGGCCGTGAATCGAGATGCAGCGCCTTCGCTCTCTTTCGCTCTCGAGTGGGGGACGTTGCGCGCATGCGCTCCGCCTCCTGACCCGCCCTCACGACGTCGGAGGCAGTCGCCTACGGCCCAAGCTGAGCTCGCACGCCGCCTGCGTTGCATGGACGCGCTGTCGCCGATGTTGGACGCCGATCGCACCGAAGACCGGATAAATGACAAAATGTAAATGAATTCAAACGAATTATTTTTTAATTTCCTTGGACGTTCACACATGACTTGTTCATCTAAAGACGACGCCACTGGTATCAATATTAGTCATGACATGGTAATGCGATTTAAACCTCGACCGTTGTACCGATGAATTGTTGAAGTCGCTGAAATGAAACGACACAGAAGATGATAGGAACAATGTCTGGTGTGTAGGGAGCGTGTAATTTGCGAAGAAAGCCTATATTAATAACACATGTGACACATGTGAGACTGGGCAATATTATTTCAGTAAATGCTATCAGCTATGACGAGGGTTTACTGAAATAATACTTCACGTGGAAAAATTCCTGGTCAGATACTTCTCAGACAGGTCTTCTCTTAAGGAATCAGTGTCACCTCTTGACGCGCCTTTGGGGGCTATGGTATGGTATGGTATGGTATGGTATGGGTGTTCCATGTGTGACTGCGGTCACGTGGGAGTGATGCTGGGTGCGTGCTCCGAGGTGAGGAGTGGTTAAGATCCACCACTCGCACCGATCTTCAATCGATTAAGATCGCTCCTGCGATCAAGGCAAGCCATTGGTTGATGTGCCTGTATGGACTTTATGTCCGAGTGTGACATCCGGTCCCGGAAGCTTGGCTTTGTGCGCGCTTCAAATTAAGGAGTGGCGAGTTCCATGAATGACACCGATCATCAATCGGATTTGGATCACTCTCGCGATCGGGTGATAGGAATTCTATCAGAGCTAGAGAGTAAAGTGTAGATAACTCAATTGTACATATATGTTTTATTTGTAAATTAATAACTGTATATGAAAGCTCGTGTCTCTAATCGCTATGAATGTCCATGACATCACAAGCAATAAAGATCATGTCCGTGTAACCAATAAGATGCCAAAATTCACAATCACGTGACTGTTTGTGCCGCGTTCTTTCCGTCTGATTCATTCCGTCTGTGAAGCCTTCACAACAGCATCCTATTTTATTTATTAGACGATTGGATCTCAAGAACACAAACACTTTGAGCAGTATTTGCAGAAATGTGAAGCGAATTATTATTCAGATAGCAATTAAAGGGGAGAAGATTCATACAGTGAAAGTTATCACACAGCAATATTTTAGATTTGATGAAGTTGATTTGGAGGAAATGTTACATGCATGAACGCTTCTCAAATATCACACGAGACCCTCCAACTGCAAACTCTGAATGTGATTAGAATTCGCAGTCCTGAGGCGAAGTATTTTATCCTGGAATTGGAGTTTCCTGTGTTCGCAGTGGCGACTCGGGCTTCGATTCCATGTTTGTGCAAACCTAACATAAAAAAAAAAAAAAAAATCGTACATTACGCATAAAATTATGAAAGTAATGTTTGAATACAGAGTTTTATTAAAGTTAGTTTTAATTAATTTACTTTAATTGAATATACTTAATATATTTCATTTTATTGCATATATTAATGCATTGCATATATAATCAACAGTTTGTTGGAGCAACTGGTGTTCGTTAAAGCAGATGTGGAGAGTTCATTATAACCTAATCACCTAGTATTTATTTATAATGTAAATCTGACAGGACCTGTAACTTTAGTTCAATATAAACGAAAGTTCACTTTGTCCACGTTCTCTAGTTGTCGACTGTATTTTGGCTTGAATGGTCTTAGTTCTTAGAGAGTGTTTTTAGGCTGCTAGGCCAAGAGCACCGGTCGCTTCCTTATGGGAGCCACCCCGCAGCAATTTTCCGATTAAAATTTCTCTACACGTGGTGAGTTGGAAGATGAGGGACTGTTATACAATCGGGAGCTTCAATTATTGTAATTGAAGCTTCCGATTAGATAATAGTGCGTCCTCCCCTGGTTCATCAAGTGTATAGACTTTGTAATCGTGAAATTCCAGGTGAGGGGGCCATCCATATTCACTGCATGTCCCAGGAATATTGTCCACCGAGTGACTCGCCATGCTCTCTTGTAAAGCGTCCCTGTTGTTGCCATAAGTACTAATGATCCAGGCGCTTCCTAACTTATGCATACCCACCTTACGTACATCTACTGGCCACGTCTATCTTGAATTTTGGATGTATTATACAAGTATTTTCTTGCCTCAACCACCTGATTCAGGTTGAAAAATACCATTTTACCAAAGTTGAATATATCATGGACAGGCGGACAGAACGGACGGATAGACGTGCGGTCGGACGTGCGTTCGAACTGACAGACGTCTTGCCGTCAGTCGAGTTTTCGGTGTTTTGGATCCACAAAACATGGATTATGACTACATAACGTGTTAGAGGAAGTAATTTACTATACATAGAGATAAGATTTATACACTTTTTCGTTACCGGGACCCGGCAGAAAGAGATTTTTTAAATCGGAAATTTGTAGTTTTTTTCGCAGTATTTCAATACTTTGCGACTACATAAGGGGAAGCGAGAAACTTTAGACTGCATAAGGGGTAGCGAGAAAGTAAAAATTGATTTTGTGAATTTATGCCTCAGCCAATAGCAAGAAGCTAACACTTGATCATAAGTCAGTTTTGGGTTTTTTGTTCGTTTTACAATCCCTTAGTGAGATTTGCGTTTCTGGACATTCAAAATATATAAATGGAACACGAGGATTTAGAAGGCAGTGACCTCATGTCAACAGACAGAAGCGCTTCCTTCTTCATCGGCAAACTGAAAGTAAACAAGCAACACCTTTCCCTACATCCACGTCGGTCGCGCTGCGAACACTTTTGGCGACAGTCGCGCTACATCACGGCGCGCAGGGACGCGCTGGGGTGGGGGCGCCGGCAAGTGCAAGGTCAAGGCTTCAGTGTCGCGTGCCTGAGCTCGCCACCTTTGTCTTTGCCTGTCCACGCACGAAACGCACTGCCGCTGTTGAAGGGAGGAAGGCCTTGTCCATTCCGATCTCTGAATCAGAGTTCCCACATAGCACAAGTCCCAGCTCAAACGTTTTATACTCCGGTTTTAAGGGATATATTTAATAGTAAAGCCACGATGTAAGAAGGGAACAAACCATAGTGTAAGGAGGAGGGTGTATAATTGCGAAATCTTTATCTTCAATTTTGTAGTTTTTTGTACTTTGTACCTTTTGCAGTTTTCGAAAATACACAGAGTTCCTCAGAAATGATACAATCTCACATTTTTTTACCCTTCTTGAACATATGAAAAATATTTTTTTAAATGTTGGAGCTGTTCTTGAGAAAATAATTGTTAATTTTTTTTAATTTGCCTATATTTTGCACACAATTACGCGTAAAAGTCCTCATATTTTCGAAAAATTACACTTGACCTTACATCCAGATCTGTCTTTCAACAACAGATTTCATTACGATAATAATCTCTCTCTTCAGTATTGTAGTTGTAAGAAGACAGCGAAAACAATTTTGAACTTCGTCTAACTTAAATGAGTGATTTCAACAAAAATTAGTGATTTCAACGAAAATGAGACCTGTACTATTTACTTTTAAACGTTTGCGCTGTCCTCGGACAGAGTTCAATTTAAAATTTGGAGCATTTTTGAAAAAAATGTTGGAAATATTTTTGAGGCTCCTCCTAAACTATTCCTGAAAATCAAAATCCGTTTCAAACTGATGAAGGCCTCGTGTATATTTAAACACAACGTGTTCAAAGAAGTAATTTACTTAATATCGTAACAAGATTGATTCACTACTTCGTTACCCGGCAAGAAGAATTTTCCTGTCGAAAATTCGCAGTTTTCCACGATTACAACACTTTCTTATCTTAGAGAGTGAGGGCGAGAAAGTAAAAATTACTAATGGTCTCATTTCTACTGAACTCTTTATATTTTCGAAAATTGCAAAAACTCAACATTGTTGAAGTACAATATTAAAGATAGAGATTTTTCCTAAATAAAATCAGTTTTAAAAATCAGAATTTGAACAAATCATTTACATTCAAAAAAGTATTTGTCGAGTAATTTCTGCTTGAAATTAAGGTAAATTTTGAAGAAAAAAAGAAAGTCCTCAAAAGCCACTTTCTTCTTCCGTTGAACTCTGAATTTACGAAAACTGCAAAAGTTTAAAATAATTCGAGAAAATATGTATTGATGCACGTCCCCTAGTTTTTAAGAAATGCTCCAAATATTTTCTTTAAAATTTCTCATCGTAAGTACAGAAAGGACAGAAAATATAAAACATACAAAGAGTTTACAGAAAATGAGACCATCTCCGGTTTTTTACACGTAAGAAATTATAAACGTTGTCTTTCAGAATCAATGAAGCCTTGTAGATTGAAACAATGCAATTTCTAAAACACTAAATAATAAAATAGAACCAATATAATGAACAATTTGGGTCAAGGATTGTAAAAAGACCTTGTTAAAACTTTAAAATTGGGTAGCATTTCATAAAAAGGCAATATTAAAATTCATATGTATTAAAATCAATAGGTCACCTGGCATGACTTAAGTCGTTTGCTTTAGATTAGTCCCGGAATCATTTTATATATATTTATCACCAAAACCAAACACACGGGATACTCGGAAGATCTGAAGTTGATACAGATAGACCGCGGGATATAAATTTTAAAGAAAACCGTCTGAATAGTTTAGGCACTAGCGTTGACCACACACGCACAGATAAAATGGCGTTTTCCCATCAACCAATTATTCGGTATAATTGACTCACTATTCTGATTACGCAACGTGTTAGAAAAAAAATCTACAAATAGGAAATATATTTATGCACTTTTTGGATAGCATGCCCCACCCACAATATCAGATCTTCTGACGAAAAATTTGCAATTTTCCCCGCAGCGTTAAGTACTTCTTTGTTGAGAAAGCAAAGGAAACAGCAGAAGTAGTAAGAGACTTGTAAAGAAAAATCAGTTATATCTCGAAGGACATTAAAAATGTAAAGAGCAAGACTCAAGAACCTAGAAAAGCATGGATCCCCGAGGTTAATAGTAGTTCGGTTAAGACTTCAATTTTTGTAAATGATTTTGTGCCTTTAGCTCAAAAAAATATAGAAACATGTGCTATTAAAATTTTTATTTATGTAGAAAAGTAGAAAAACGTTGTAGTAGAAAAAATTGTTCTGGATAAGAAAAGCCTATAAATGCAACCTGTTATAATATACGTTTTTAAAATATCATGGAGTAATTGTAAATTTAGTTTGATGGGCTTTAAATATCACACAAATAACTTAAATAAAATTTCATTGCACATCCAGGAAAACAATGAAGATAAGCTATTAGATAGCTTCGACTTCCATTGACTTAAAATCAACTTTTGCCTTCTAAGGGAATTTAGGCCCTTGCACCTCAGAACTTTTTAAATTTGTCATTTTCTTCAGTCAAAATGTGGAGTCAATTGTAAAAAGATCAACCTCATATAGTTTGAAATTTAAAGAACAATGTTTAATTTACCACAATTATCTCAAATTACACACATTAATTTTACCTTCTCCCATATTAGTATATTTTTAACAATCTAAACACTTTATCTCATATTTTGAAGCATTAAATAAAAGAAATGTTCTTGTTTAAGTTTTTATTTTTTATGTTTAGTTTAGTTTAACTTTGAATATAAATATTAACCAAATTACTTTAACAGTTTTCTGAGTTTCAATAATGAGGACATGATATTTTTCTTCTATTCTCTTTAATTTCTTAAATCCTTACCACTGATCATATATGCAAAGGTTTTTACTCTGGTAGGAAATTTGCAGACAATTTTACAAGCATCATATTCACATAGTTTCATTTGTAAAGCAAAATTGTGAAGTGCTTAATTTTCCAGAATGGATCTCATATTGCAAATATATTTATATTTAAATATATCTCTCATACTTGCAGAGTTCCTACACTCTGCACATTACCTACATTACCTACTATTTTATAGCGCTCAAATATTTTCAAGTAAACATTAAACAGAGTATATAAATAATAGGAAATAAAAATGCATACATATTTAAAAAACATGTTATATATTATCCATACAAGCAACAAAAAAATCAAAATATAAATGACATTCATCTAATTGTTATAATAGCCAAACTGAATTTGATACGAAATTTTGTGTACAGATTAGAATCCACATTATTAAGAATCAAAAACAATCAGGATGAAGTTTCATTTCCAATAAACTCAATAATTTTTAATATGGTTCTAGTAAGGTTTTACATGCGTAATTCCATAATCAATTTTTGGGTTAGATTGTTCTTATTGAATTTTCCTGAGCAGCGGATGTATACCATTCTTGCAATTCCATTGCTATTTACAATTTCGAATATTCAACCTGGAATTTAAAGAGAAGGAACAGTAAGGTTATATACTACATTCATACTTGGCGAATATCAGCGAATTTCATAGCAAACACAAATGGAGGATTCTCGACGAAAAGAATGATCCCACTATTTTTTAAACTTATCTCATAGCTGTCCCTAAGAAATATGAATTTATGTTAGATTACTATTTCAAGTAATGAACATGCGTAAAAAAGTGTTGATAACAGAGTGACAGAAAATTCAAATCCCTTTGGAAATACCTGATTTGCTATTTTCATCATATAAATGGAGAACTATACTGTAACAACAATATTCACATAAAGATTTATTTCCTATTAAAACAGCACTAAAGAATTGTATTAAGATCATGTGATCAACAGAGTACTATTTTACATACCTGCAATTTAATTGTCTCAAATATGTCTGCCCAAAACAATGTTGAGGGTAGCAACAGACCAGAAATAATCATATAAGAATTCAAAAAGTTCGGAGCAGCCTGTTGTAAAGTAGGCATATTCTATTAATGCTGTGAATATTGTTATTGCCACAGCTAAACTGATAACTTGCAGCATGGTGAATGTTAAATATCTTGCAATGAAAATCAGGATTTCATCAAACGTCAAGGCACGATCTAATGAAGTTATGACAATGACGATTCTGTACTGTCTTGCAAATGACGTCATCATATCATTGCCCATGCCTATACTCAATTCAAAAGAAAGGGAAAGGAACTTATGGGGCAGAGAATGTACACTTCTCTTTGTAATGTAATTTACCGCAATAATAAGCTAGTCATGGAGCTGTGAATACGTATTCCTAGATTCATGTTGCCAATAAATATCATTCCTATGACAATAGTGGCAACAAATTCGTAAACAACAGTAGAGTAAACAGAGGATCTTGCATCTGGTTTTTAATGCGTTGTTAACATTTGAACAGAATATTATTCAAATACTCCGAGATAAATAAACTATAATACAAGTGGTAGGCGCGAATATTTAGGTAGCAAAGAGCTAAGGAATGAAGGTAATATGTAATAACAATAACCGTTTCTAAAAGAGTTAATTTATATTCTACGACACGTTTTGCATGCCATTTACAATAACTTTAAAATCCACCGATTTAATTGAATGACCTCTTCCATTGACAACATTTTCCGATATACAGGATATTCAGAGAATCTGTTTAATTGTGTGTTGTGCGATGTCATTCCGGGTTTGATTAAGCTCCAATTTGTCGGTATTGACTTGATCAATAATAGGATCCAACTACCAAATATGCGTAAATATACTTTATATTCGTCCTCAAGTAGTTGTTAGTAAAACAACCGTTATTAGTAAAACGCAAAAAACCGGTTCTGCACAATTAGGATTTTCTTGTCGATTTCTTATGCTAAATAAATTACAAGTGGACTTCAATGTAATGCACGATAATGTATTAAATGTGCGTACATCCAACTTTTTTCTACCATAAAATAAATTGTTTTCAAATAATTTGATTTAAAATACCATTTACTAATATTTTGTTACACAGTTCATTATATGCATGTATTGACATATGCAGACTTGAATATTTTCTGAACTAAATATTTAAATTTTTTATAAAGTAAACTGTATATCGTATCACCCGTTTTATTTGAAACTTTTTTTATTGAAGTTAAAGAGAAGAAAAATTCCTCTGGAATTTTGCCGGAGAGTTGCATGACATCCTTTTGTTAACGAACGGCATGAATGAACGAACTAAAATGTATGACCTGTTTCTGGGATACATACATACATATATTGTTCCTTCCGTACAGAGCTATTATTCGTAGCGATGTAGACTGTGGGTGTATAATATACCACAAATATAATATTTTACTAAAAAATAATTGCATTCAAAAACATCATTCATCGCTTAGGATATGCATTGGTTGTTTCTACAGAACTCAAACTGGTAGCATCTTTTTAAATGTTTTCAGTTTCTTTTTTAATTTAGGACAATCACAATAAATACATCCAAAACTTTTTATATCATAATTTTATTTTGTAAAATCCGACGTTTCGGAGACTGTTCAGTCTCCATCATTAGGTACAACTGTTATTATATATGTGAAAGCCAAATGGAATATATTAAGAAACATATACAAAATCATATCTGATTAAGTTAAGAAGGTGGTGGAGTGCAGTCTAGGCGTTAACCGTTTAGTCTTTGCACTAATGGTAACATTCTTATTGGACATTAAAAAGGGAATATTCAATTTCGTAGAAACTCAATATCAATATAATCTATTTTGTTTTAACGTATAGAGCCCGGGACCTTTTCAAAGTTATATTTAAAAAAAATTAAAATGAAAGTTGTTACATTCAAGTTTTGGAGACTGAAACAATAGAAGTCGTAGAAAGTAGAAGTCATCATTAAATAATAAAATAACACCAAAAACATTGTGACATACCTCGGATTTAGAATTGTAAAAAACTATTAAAATTTTTACTTTTGTGTAGAAATTCTTATAAAAATTGTGAATATTATAAGCCATTAGTATAAAAAACTACAGGTCAGTCGATGAGAACATGTTAACAGCACTAGGTCAACTGCTCTCACAAGGCTTTGCGCAAGAAGGATCAATGTCAGTTTTTAGTGATCTTCGGTGTATATGGATGGAAATATGTGCTATGAAACTATTTTTTTTAGTGCAAGAAAGGTCAAAGTTAAAAGTCGATCCTATCTACTGATTCCACTATCGATCTTTACGTTGGCCACGGTTGTTTTGTCATTTCGATGGTGTAAGAAGGGCAATATCGACTTCGCAAAATTTAACATATCCTTAACTTGGAGATGATGGGTCGGAACACACAAAATTTAAATTTTGAGTTAATCCCATTTACTGAAAGAAGAAAGAGAAATTTAAGAACGTATTATTACTTCATTTTACAAAATGTATTTAATTTACACCAAAAGTAAATATTACAAATTTCAATAACAACTTTTTACAGCTTGGAACTTTCTTAAAAAACATAACAAAATTTGAATTTTGAGTTTAAACTCGAGCTTACGTTCTAAAATTCCGTTATCAGTACGTAAGAACAGTCATGTTGTGGGAGTAGATTATACAAGGGAACACAAATTTTTACCTCCAGGAAGGTAGAGTTCTCAATTTTATACGTAATTAGGAATATTACAATAAAAACGTCATATCACTTCACAGTTTTTAAATATATCGTATCTTTATACAATATCATATCGTATTTTGCTATACATTTAAATTGCACCTGTAAGATATGTAAACGTAAAATCAATACCTATAAAATCTATTCAAAAATCTATTTGTTCATTTCATCTATGCTACTTTTATGAGACATCAACAAAATTAGGCAACAAGTAACGTGCACCTTCATATTTCCTACTGCGCATCAGTCACTGAAAGGCATTATTTTAGCCCCTTACCTTATAACAAGTATACAACTGCTACGGTGACAGATTCTGAATCAGTGGGTATCATACGGAACTATACACGCAGGGCATGAAGTTAATGTCCGGATTGGAAGAAAAATTGCGAGACATTGAGTTAACACTTTGGGAATCCTTTAAGAGAGTTGTTCATGCATTTCTCTGGACAAAGAAAGAAGGCAATTATAAAACATTAGTCATGAAATAGAACGCTACAAAAATATGAGGTGTAGAATGTCTGTAAAAATTTATTTTCTTCTCCATCTTAATCTTTCCCGCTGAATTTGGGTATATTAATGACGATCGTAATGAAGAGTTTCAAGATATTGCTACAATGGAGAAAAGATACCAAAGGCGTAAGGATCTGGCAATGATGGGAGATAATTGCTCCTTTCGTGTCAGAGTAAGCGACAAGGCTCAAAAGTATTTTGAAGCAATGCAATAGGAATTTCTCCTCCCAAGATATTTCAAAATTATTGCAGGAATATGTATTTTAAACTTTTAACTTGTTCTTACTTAAACCAAACCATGCTCATAATACTGTATAGGAAAACAACCAGAGAGACAATGAGGAAATTAATATAGGATTTTGTTTATTTCAAATACTAAATATATTCATATCTTTTGAACTCTGCGTGATAAAAACCTTTTATAATGATTTTCGAAATCCGCGTTATCGTTTCCTTTGAAATTACCTACTTTCATCCTTGAGCTACGGAAATAAATTGTTTTTGTTTCCCAGTATTTTTTTATAATTGAGACATCATTGATTTGGTCATTTAAAATGTGATATATCTTGTAATTTATTGTAAAATACTGATATTTTTGTATTGTTCTGTATTGAGTTAGAATTATTCATTTCTTACAAACTCACATCTAAACGAAGTGAAGAGTTCTAACCAACATTTAAAATTTTTAAAATAATTTTTGTGTTTGGTGTTTGTAAAAAGCAGCATGGTCCTTTTTGAATAGACTTTAACAAAAAAGAGTCTAGCCGTAAAGAAAACTTTCTAGAATTAAAAATAGTGTTTTTACAAGTGCAAGAAAATTTCAAAATCGCTGTATCTCAAAACATGGTCATTGTGGAGTTAGCCCATTCAGCCCCAAAGCGACTTTATGCAAAACTCACCGAATCTCCCAGGAATAATTTTGTTCTAGTACATCTTTGATGGAGAAACATTAAAGGAGCTACTGTAACACCTCCCGGCGTAGGGAAACGCGCGGTTAGCGGCCCGGTTCTAGCTCAGTCGGTCCTAC
>BOPP01000098.1:3439898-3471575 GCA_017312745.1 Gryllus bimaculatus
TTCGATCGTTCGTTCATTCGATCGTTCGTTCATTCGATCGTTCGTTCATTCGATCGTTCGTTCGTTCACTCACTTGTTTGTTTATTCGTTCATTGTTCAAAACAATTTTAAAACAACACCCACTAGATCCTTTTTAGTTTGAAATACACAGTGGCACATTCTTAGGCTTGATTATTATAACATCCATTTGTATTAGAACTTTAGTTTTTAATTTGTATGCTTTCAATTTATCTTTTCATTATTTTATTTTTCTATTACGTTTTCTCTTTTACTTTATTCTCTCTATGTTTTCACTCTCTCTCTTTCTCTCTCTTGAATTCTTAAAATGTAGAAGCGAAATAAATTGGTATTAAGGACCTCCTCCTGTGCTTTGTGCCACAAGGTTTAATTCGGGAACGCCTTATTCCAGTGTACAATTCACGTTTTTCGCATCATACTGTGCGAACAAAGTTTAATTTCAATGTCCTTCGTTACATACTCTGATTGCGATGAAGGTGAAGCAAAATATTCGCTATATATTGTCCAATATTTGCCGAAATACTATATCTAATCTTACCATGATAAATAGTAGGATACAATGCTTGACTATACACGTGCCATGAAGGTTATGTGAGAAACACAATGTGCAAACATTGAAACATATCACAATGAAGAAACCGGAATGAAAATGAGAATTTCTAGTGAAAGTACATGCGTATATTTGTACACGTTATACGAAATGCTGAATTTTACGAACTATCTACTTTCATTTACGTATTTACTGTATCTTTTTCGAGCAATATATATTTTTAACTCCCCGGATTGAGGAAGATATTCACTGTTTGATCTTGTAGCAATAATAAGTCATTTAATCAGACTTGCTTCTGCCACCAGAATTGTCGTCCCTAAATGGAAGTTTATACCACTTTATCTCATTTAATTTTCGATCTCTGAGACAACTGAAATATTTGTTTATTTGATTTTTTTATAAACACACGAGCTTCTTTAGTAGAAATGGAAGTACTCTTCTCTTGGCTACAGACAAGAATACTTTTTTGCAACAAAGAAACGATTGCAAATGGATCGATTCGGTTTCACTATAACAGAAAACGATGGGAAGTAGTAACCGAAAGAAAATATGTTTCAATGCAGTTTTGCATTTCATACAATCGCACTCAATATTTTGTGGGTAGTTGATATCGAAATATTGACGGCAAAATGTCTACCTGTATATTCGTCCGTCCGTCCGTCCGTCCGTCCGTCCGTCCGTCCGTCCGTCCGTCCGTCCGTCCGTCCGTCGGTCCGTCCGTCGGTCCGTCCGTCGGTCCGTCCGTCGGTCCGTCCGTCGGTCCGTCCGTCGGTTCGTCCGTCGGTTCGTCCGTCCGTACGACAGTCCGTCCGCCCGCCTGCGGTCAAAACTTATCTAAACCGTTCAGACGATTTACTCCAATATAGATATTTCCAATATAGAAATAAATGAACTAGAAGGCCTGTAAAGGACGTAATTTACATGAAACATTTTAAAAATTCGTTCAAAAATGGCTCAAAATGTTCGATTAATTTTTCCCTCGAAGACAGCAATGGATTGATTTCTTTAATTAGTTATTCCGAGCGCGTCAACTGCTAAGGTCAACAGCCCCGTAAGTGTAGAGCATTTTTTTCTTCGGAGGAGACGGTTATCTTCCCCCGCTGGATGTTGATATCCGGTGTCATCCTACCTGTCGTCTAGCGGGAGTTTCCTCAACTAGGTATCTCCCACCAGCGGGGCACTGATTCGATCAGGGAAGCTCTGAGCTCACAACCGGTCTCGCGGCCTGTGTGGTAGTGTAGAGTATGTAAATGTGTAAGTATTGCCTGGAGAAGATAATATTATTTTTGAGACCGATTTTCCTTGTTTGCGTGAAAGATCTCTGAGTAAATATTGTTAGAAGAATGAATAATATCGAAGACCCGGTTTATTAAATACAAAAATATTATCGATTAATAAGAAAACACGACCGCTCCCAAAGAGACATTGCTCTTCGATTGTGTGCTACTGGATTAGCGCAGACCTGAATGCTTTAGCGAGTTTCACCGCAACACGCGTGTTTTAAGAGCACTGTTTCTTGCGCAAAATAGAGTGCACTCTTCTGCTGTCGTATCCCATTAAAGTCAGATTTCACAGCTTTGTCCCAACGGATACGTTCGTCGCACATTTCACATAGATTTCTGCGGTTATTTCGCGCAATATAACTTGTCCTTTAGCACGAGATATTCTAAACAAACGCCGCTGCCCTCGGCCATTAAGTGACGACCGTCGGCCGCTGCGTCATCCGTGGTAAGAGGTTACGTCGAAAATTAGGCATCCTCGGCAAACTCTCGACACTGAATTTCGTGTTATTAAATTCCCTAACGATTTCCGAAATGGAATGTCCCATTCATCGAGTACCACCTACCATTTCCTTCCGAAGTCTGTTACTTGCCGTCGTGCGGCTATCAGCACGTCAGGCCTTTTCACATGAATCTCTTAAGCACAAATGAAAGCTCTGCCAATGCACTGTCCTTTTACCCTTTTGTACATGATACTACTGTCATATGTATTGCACATTATTATCCCAAGACGTGTTTCTCCTCAGTATATAACATTGTCAATAAATTATTTTACTTTCCGATTGTCACTATAGAAATATTAAACACTATTTGATCTTTTATTGTGTTTGGTACATTTCGTATTAACATCTCCAATCTTATTTCATTAGAATATCAGTTACTCCGATTTTAACACATGTGAGAGCTTGCGGTGCATATTTACTCTCTTATCTTCTCCGTGAAGAGAAAAAAATAGAAAACTGAACCTTGAATTTACTATAGGTGCGGCTTGATAGTAGCTATCGTCTGTGCGACGCCGGCTTGCAAGGGCACCGCCGAGGACAGGCGATAGCAGCCATCAATTAGACCTGGGCACGCCGGGTCGGCAAGGCTGGGACGTGGTCTGTTGCGAGAGGCGGTTCTGATGACTAGGGGAGGTCGAAGGAGGGATTGATTGATTGATTGATTGATTGATTGATATTTCCCGGTACCTCTACTGCTGCGGTTATTATGATAGATGATTGCGAGGGGTTTCCCTGTCCAGATATCTCCATCAGCGGAGACGGACCGACAAAAGTGGTTCAAGGCATCTATATTTATCACTCCAGTGCCTCTGATTGGGAGGACGGTTCGAGTCCCGACGGTGGCAAGATTTTTGATACTAGCTACATAGCTAGGATCAATCAGAATCCATTATATAAAAACGTGCTGAGAGATAGATTTAACGCTATTATTTCCGCATGGATAAGACGAGAATAAAACCCTCTTGCATATCGGTCTACGAATCTATTTTCGTTAAAAAATAGTAAAAACTATATGTGACACGTCGGGGAGAAGTACAATCTGCTCACGTTTTCTCGAGCTGCAGAATCTCTTCCACACATTTCAAACATAAAGAGTTGAATGATATACAATGTGATTAATTCCTCGTTACTAATACGTCAGAGACATATCCAATATGTAATGTAAGAACTATATTCGCTAAAATTGGATTCTTTTCGTCGTTGAGTTTTGTAAATAATTAATGTTAAACTTTGGACTATGCGCTTGTGCTCGGGTTTCACGGGCTTTGGCAAGTGAGCGAGAGGCTGCATTTCGAGCATCAATACTATTTGCTAAGGCGCGAATGCGACCGCAAGGCAAATAGCGCACGAGATCAAGGCATCGCAGTCCTTTGGTGAACAATTCACGCAGAGAGATTTCGATCTTTCCATTTCCAGCGGGTGCAATATTTCCACAGTAGGGACTTACGTCGTTCTGAATTCTGGAAGCACATCCTTGCGCAAATGGATGGAAAACCGGGAATTTCTGAAACTGTTCTATAGACAGATGAAGCGTATTTTAAAAGAATTGGTAGAATTAATATGCATAATTTGCATTTGTATGTCGAGAAAAATTCACATGCTGCACTTCAGGTAGCGCACCAAGAGTGATTCTGTGTAATTGTATGGATTGGCATTGTGGATGAAGTTACCGTCGGTCCTCACATCTTACCTGAGTGTTTCAGAGATGTTCAGTATCTGAATTTTATAACTCAGGTACTCTTACGCTTTTGTATGACGTCCCGTTTAATGTGCGGCCACATATGTAGTACCAGCATGAAATCGAACTTATTATCATGGAGTTCGGGAGTACCTAGATATACAACTTCCAGATAGGTGGAACGGACGAGGAAGCCTATGAGCACGGCTGCCTCAGACTCCGGATTTGAATCTGCTGAACTATTTCTTTTCCCAGGGATAATGAAAAACCGCGTTTATGCTACTGAGGTCGTGGATCGTGATCGTCTGCTTCCGCGCGTTGAAAGCGTGGCGACAAAAATAAAGGGACGACCCGGCGGAGTTGTGTGCGTCACATAGGCATATGGTGCTGATGTCTATCTTCTTCCATTTTCCACCCTTGTAGAGCCCCTGTTAAACGAGGTGATAACGCACAATTATGGATGTATACGCAAATAATAAATTATTCTAAAGAAACCTAAATAATAGTTTTTTTTCTGTCTCATTTCTTATTCATTAGATACGTAGTTAAGAATAGCATCAGGGAACAATATTTAATGTAATATTTGGGCTACCTTTATGCAAAAAAATACGAATGATAAAAAACTTGTTTTCACAAATTTTGAATAGGGTTCACACTATTTCCTGTTGCATACATGAATAACTTAATATACTCTATCACAGGGTTCTGTATGTGCAACTAGGACTGTATAAAAGTTCAAATATAGCGAGGTTAGTAACATTTGAAAACTAGATTTTTCTCTTTAGAGTTATAGAAATCGTATTTGCATTCGTAAACGGACAACAGATTTGATTTTTTAATATTGCTAACAAATTAATAACCCATACCATCAGCTTTACTCCTACCGCGAGGTCTACAAAACGGGTGCACAATGAAGATACATTTATTTGTAGAAGCAAACAAGGGGGAATTTCAGCATTTACTCAATGAATCAGGGAAACGAGATAAAAACCTTATCGAAATGCGGGTCATGGAGCCAGAATACGAGGTACATTGCTTGTTACAGGCATATTATGCGTTTTTAAAATTATTCAATACACATGTAAACTAATGCATTATATTGTGACCACCCAGCCTGGGTAGGCTGGGTCGAGAATCCGAAAGTTCGGTTTCACCGCCACATAACAGTCTGGAGAGGTGATCCGAAAACGAATAGCCAGCTCATGCAAGTAAGGTCGACGATTTCATTTGTACAATTTGTGAAGGAAACTAGACTAGAAGGAAACAGGCCTGATTCAGAAAGCCATGCGTTGTTTACAATACAAAGATCATAATTTAACATTTCCAGTACTTGAATAGTTAATAACGCAGTCATTAACTGCTTATGTATTCTCTTTGAGTTTCATTGAGCAAAAAGTACATTGAGTAATTGAAAGGAAAGTCATTTTATATGTCATTTCCTTTAAAAGGAGTTGAAAGAATTGGAATTGAAATGGATTTTCTTGTATTATTTTTCTTTTTAGTTAAATAGCAAACTAATGTTTTTAAACATTAATTTTATTTGAAAATCAATCTAAGTACCAGTTAGTAAAATATGTGAAACAGAGTTTTGGCATCATTTAAAAGTGTAAATGTAAATTGTGAGATTTATGCCAATTTTTAAATTCTAATGTCATAAAAGAGTTGTGCAAACCCAAGAAGTGATTTATTGTCAACTGAAAGTGTTTTCTAAGAATTATTTGAGTGCATTTTTGCGTGTTACCTTTTTTATTTTTACGATATTTTCAATTTTACGCGTTTTGTATTAATGTATTTTTGTTTGTTTTGTTCTTGGATATTTGTGTATTTTGGTTCAGGAATTCTTGTCATCTTCAATTTTCGTAATCGGCTAAGTTTCCCATTGCACTGAGATCCAAATAAAAAGAATCCTAAACTAGTTTAAGTTGATAGTGGTAAATTCTATCCAAGACAAAACAGGTTGTCTGCCAAACTTTCTTTTATTAAACAATCATATGCACTCAACGTCAGGTTATTGCTGTGCCACACCGTAAAGGCCAGCCGGAATGTTGGAGCTTTTTAGTTAAAAAATAGAGTGGTGTTTGCAATATATCAGTTTTACAATAAATATCATTTTTCTTTTGTTTTGTTGGTCACTATAGAATCTAATCGTATAGAAAAGGTTCTTATATATGGTTGAGTTTGTTTAATTTAGTATTAACATATATTTTTATTTCATAAGACCATTAGTCACTCCAATTTTATGACTTCTGAGAGCAATGCGACATACTCTCCATCTTTACACTCTTACCGTGTCTACGAATAGTAAGAGGCAAAATACTAAAGCCTAATATACCATTTACCTATGTATGAATGCACAAGCATAGATGGCATTATAAATCTAATCAGCCCTCAAGAAATACAGAAATGAAGATTAGTGGTGACATTATCATTATGTGGGACGTGCCCGTAAACACGAAGAGAACACTTCTGACCTATTGTGATGATAATGTGTGACACAATGGACGAGGAAAACTGTGTCATCTAACCGTCATGCCTGTTCTAGATGATGCATATATGATAAAGAAGCAGTGATGTTTTGGGCCGGTTGTAGCATGTTTGCGCTTCAGCCAAACATTTTCGCTTTTTCTATATTTTAAACGTTATGTAATATTTGTGTTTTTGTATACTTTATAATTGCTCTCGTGAGTCAGCATTGTCTTACACTACGCGCAAATCAGATACGAAAGAATGTTTCTCGCGTACGAGCCCGAGTGCTTTACTCGTTTGAGTCCCGGGAGCCACAATGCTTAAGTGTAGGCGATGGAAATCCGTTGCCTGCTAGCAGAGGGTGGTAGGCCTTTGCGGGATGCGATTCAAAATTACGTCATGATGGTCCACTGGGCTCTTCCTTTCGGCCTTGATGCGACAAGTTGGTATCTCTGCACAGATAACAATCAATAACACTTCACGCCGACCTCTGGTTACATTAACGTTAACCTGCGATCGAGAGGTAACCAGGAAGTAAGGTTGCACGCAACGTAAACGTTTTTTACATTATCCGCACAAATTCCGCTCCACAGTCGCCTTCACATGTAGCGGCTGCGAGGTCACCTTCGATGGGTAACGTGGGTGGGTGGTTGGGTGGATGGGGAGTCGTAGTAACCTTCCGGTTTTCCTAGGCAGGTCCACTCCGTGTTCCAGTGTCGTGAGGCTGTTGAGTGTCCAATGTCGTGAGACTGTCGAGTTCCAATGTCGCGAGACTGATATTCAGACTGTAGAGGGAAAGTCGTGGGAGCGCCCCGCGTCTCCCCGCCGGGTCGTCCGTCTGCTCCATTCAATGTTCCGCACGAGCTGCCGTCGGCGACTCCGGCGTTGTCCCTTGCCCGCGAACAGGCTCCGGCCACACGTCGGGACGTCTCCCAGCCTTCCGATCTTATGTTTTCCAGTTTTGCGAGGGGCCGCGCTCTCCAGGAAGCCGTGTTTCCGCCTATGCTCCAGCGGAGAACCTCACTTAACTATCTCTTGTTAGGAGATGCTCTCTGAACTACCCTTTGCCAAGAATCTTGACATTACCCTTTTCCGCAGACTCCTTCAGGCCCAACACGTCCTCAACACCACAATAAAACTCAGCCGGATCACCAACGCCCTTTACTCTATCCTGAAAAAATCCATCTATCCCCATCCCAAAGAAAATCCAAACCTACAATACTTATATCAGCCCAACCCTTTCCTACGCCCATCCCACCTGGTTCAATACATATCCATTACAAACTACAGAAAACTAACCGTCACTATCCGAATCCGAATGATCCGAATGATCTTCCGGCCTCCTCCCATAACCCGCTTCAATGACCTAAGACAAGAGTACAAAATACCCCCACATCCTCACCCATCTTTGCAACTCCTCCGTACAAACCCTACAAAAGTTCATCACCAAACCTCAGTTTAGAAACCTTATCATACCCCACCAGCATATTCTTAGAAATCGCCCCCGACACACACGTAAAAACATTCCTTGGACATTCCGTCCTCCCATAATCAAGACCGGAGGGCGATAAACAAGACCAAACGACAAAGACGGAAAAATGACTGACTGACTACTTGCCCACTATGAACCCAAGACGAACCCGACAAAAATATTCCTTTCCCCTCCTATATCCCATCCCATTCCACTCCCATATTCTTTTTCCTCCCTTTCCCCCATCAAGTCCCCTAACAAAACAACCCGGACCCTTCACCACCCAGACTCCCAATCCTTGTCCGTGTAGGAGGATGAGGGATCGCAACACGAAACACAAGACGACTACCTGAAAAATAAATATGGACGAAGAGTCTTATAAGAGACAGGCAGACTACCTACGTACACCTTGATTTCTGTTTTGTTCTGTGCACTGAACTACAAACGAGTTCCTACCTGAGATACTAGGTGTCGCTTCGGCGATGTATAAAGTGAGTCATTCCAGGCGTAAAAATGCCACCATGTTCTCAATTACATAGACAAATATTTCTTTTGTAACTTCACCAAGAAACACCTCGTATCTGCACAACAGTTTCTTGACGAGTTCTCTTCTATACCGTTCATAAGGTTGTGCGAAATGTGGGTCAAAACGCTGTGAATATTTTAAAATATTATCGAAGGACAATTATAGGTTTTTTGGATATAAACGTCGGAATATGCACATTTGCGAATTGTCGGATTTGGAGTTGATGTTACGACAGTCCTGTATTGCGGACGGAAGTGCGATCGTGTCCGATCTCTCCAGCTGGCAGTGAGAGTTCAAGGCCATTTGTTGGTCCCAAATAACCTCCCGAGTCTTCAACAAACAGGCGTATCACTGGGTAGCATGATGCGTCCACCCAGAGATTCAAAAACGCTTCCATTGTCAAAAATATCTGGTTTAGGTGTACATTCTCTGACGATACCATGTCAATGAACGATTCAAACATGGAAGGGCGTCGGTCCACGACAGATAAAAGAACACATCTCCACGTGGCCAAGTGTTGGGCAACTTTTCCCCTCGCGGCAGCGGCTACCATGAGCTGAGAATCCAGATGGAGACAAAGATGGACTGATACTAGGAAACAGGAATTCTCGCATGCCAGAATTGCGAAAATGCACCTGAAAACCGACATGATCAAAATAATTAACAAAATTACAAGTGTATTCATGAAGATGGATTGCAAAGGATCAATCCTCATAAACCTTCCTTACGACCTCTAGTTCTCTGGGTTCAGGACAGGTGACTCAAGCAAATGAAACGTTTTGCTTGATAGGTGGCATCCAAATTTGTTAAGCATGTCCCAAAATTCACGAAAGTTAAAATGTTATTTAATCTGCAGCACAGGGCATGGGATCGTCTTTCGTTTCGAAACAAAGGAAGAGTCGAGTACGTATTACGAATAAGTGTTAACACAGAGCATATATTATTTCCATGATATACAAAGAATTAGAAAAAAATAGCAGTCAATGTCTCACTAAATTCCAATAACCAAATCATATTTTGACATAATAATCACAATGAAATAACATTATCCGCAAAAAAAATGGACGTACACAATTCTTATTGACACATGAACATGAAAAACATTGCACTCAGATAATTTAAACAAGTATGCAATCGAATAACTACCACACTCGTCACATTTAAACTTAATGCAAAGAGAAATAGAATCTTTCAAAATATTTACAAAGAGTATTAGTCACAAATCTGTTTGTGAGTATATATTCTAGATCAATAATATTTTTTAAACTAACTCTTTAGACAGTTCTACACAGTCAATGCACCTGAATGGTTAATTTAATAACATTCTGAAACAAAAGAAAGAGTCAAGTACTGACGTATACTGTGTTCCAAAACTATTCATTAATTTCAAGCAAGTTATAAGACACAATTAGAAAACTTTGGAGCATTTAAATGTCTGATTTCAGTTACGACAGTCGTATGGGTGCAATGAGTTCATTGGCATATGATTCGGATAATTACGTGGCCACTGAACGTACCTAATAGAATTTTGAAGAAGTTTTTAAATATCTTCACAACTTAATTTAGGCAAATAGCTAAACAGGGGAAACTCTCTACTACAGATCGCTGAGGAACGTTTGTAGAAAGGTGTCTTCTCGGGTGCCGACGTTGGTAGCCAAGGTCGAACGTTTCAAGGTCCTTTTCGTGTTGGTCTTCAACCCTGTTACAGAATTTTGTTCAGGGCCCGGCAACTCTCTATCAAAATTGGAGACAAAGCTCGAGGTTGCTACTATAGGAAGCGCTAGTGTCGCTGGGTGCAGCTGCAGGTTAGGCTCGCCACCTTTCCCACTTACAAATGGGCAAATTTGTGAGAAATACGAAAAGTGTCTTCTAAATGTTCAATTATTCATAATCTCTACTTGTAAGAAAGCTCTGAAGAAAGCGCGAACGTAGACGTTATCTTTTGTAACATTATGATCCTGCTAGCGACCCGCGAACTCACGCAGCAGTCATGCACGTTTAAAGTATCGTTGGCAGCAGTTCCTGTTTTAGTTCATGTAAAGAAGGTGATGCAGCAGAGCGCGCCACCGTAATGGTCTCCACCACGTTATATGGGAGTTATAGGGCCCTGATTTTGTTCGCCACTTCGTTCTCTTGCTTTGCATAGATGCAGTCTATGTTACAACTCTCGTGTCACCAATGTGAGAATATAACCAGTTTTTCGAAATTTCGTGTTCAACGATACATGAAATTAGATTGCAAGATACGAAGTAAAATACAGATATAAAATATAAGAAATAAATAAATGCTACAAGGAAGTTATGTTTCTTATTAGATCGATGTCTAAATTACGTATTGAACACATACATAAATACAATTACTTTCTTCACGGAAATGGAAGTGATTTTTGTTCTTCTTGAATTCACGCACATTACATGTTTCATATTTCAATCGAATTAAGAGCATTATAATTTAGCATATTACAATATCTTTACCTCTATTTGAGCTCTTCCAATGGCGTTTTTGAAACGATGATTCTGGCAACTCTTCTGGAGCACATTCTGCAGGCAGTTCACTACGAAAATGGTCGTGGACTGGAATTTTTTCTCATTAATTTGTGAATTTCGGTAGAGAAAATTCCTGATTGGTTAGAGCAATGCAACGCTGAGTCGGGATTTGTGGTGGTGCTCTCTGTCCATCGTTGTGGGTACTCGGTCAACGGGTTAGCGCTGGTCGGTAGGACGTCTAATAGTAAATAACACTTAATTCTACATTCCTACATTCCCATGAACCATTTACAAGGCCTTCCCATAACCATACCAAGAAAGTTTTTTTTTTCAGAAATGATAGGACGAATGCCAGACAAAACTCACCTAAGAGTATAAGAATTCAAACCAGCCATATTCTGTTAGATCAGACTAAAACCAATGGTATTATCGCAGGGTTACATTCTCGTACTATTGATATGGTTTTGAAATAATTTAATATTACATCTTCTAATCTACTAACAGTGTTGCAATGATTTGAAAAACTGCGAATGAACCAAGCGCGAAAGCTATAAAACCTCGTAACTGTACTTTTTTTTTTTAAGTTTCCAAATCTGAATGAAAATGGCTAGTCAAATCTCATTATTTTTAAAATACCAATTTCAAGCAGAAACAAATCTCTTTATCTTAAAAAATGTAATTGGTAGAAGAATTTGAAACAATTGTAACTTTTGCACTTTTCGAAATTAGAGGCTCCAATGAAAATTGGATCTGCGCCATTTATATAAGCGTACATTGCTCTCTTTCAGGAAAGAAATTTGGAGCCGTGTTTGGTTCATTAAAAGAACCCTACAAAATTAAAACATCAGATTCCAATTCGAGGACCCATTACATCAGCCAGATCGATACTTTTGGTGAAAATCGTGTTTACGGTTTAGTTGTTATTGATGTTCTCGGTATCAAGGATTCACTTTTTCGGTATCAAGGACTCATAAAATAATGATTTTGAATACACAAAGTTTTGCAAAGAAAGAAAAATTCACTGTTTTAGTATCAGGGACTCATTTTTCTGACAAAAAAAACCACACTTTTTGCTTAGTATACTTTACACTAAGTAGAAACATACCATAAAGTAAAATATGATAGCAGAGACTTTCTATCTCAGCAATTTCCATTCTTGAAATATTGTTAATACTATCCTAAAATGATTCACTCAAAATATGTAAAAGGAAATGTGAATTTATTAATCCAAATTATGTTGAAACGATGAAATAAAAACAATCGTCCAACTTGAACGGAATCTGGTGAAGAAATCTTTTGTCTCGGTGGCAAAATCATGAAAAATGAAGAGTTCTGGGTTTGAATCTAGCCTTGGAATATATAAACGAATCAAATAATATCATATCGTTCAACATAATATCGTTCGGCCTACGCGCAATTGGATCTAAATGATACGCCATTTGATAACGCGTATTTCATATGAAAGGTAATTCATATAACTGTGAAGCAGAGATTTTTATGAGCAAAAATTACGTCTCTGCTCAGAAAGAAAACGAAGCGCCGACTGATACTCGAGAGTTAGCATCAATTCAAAAGCATTCAACAGTTTAGGAACTTAATTTACGGTATTCATAAGTTTATGAGTGCGTTGTTAACTAAGAATATTAGGTTATGTAGTGAAATGAGGCGGCAAAGTGCAGTTAAGTGAAGGGCAGTACAGTGCCAGTGCAGTGCTGCCTTAACATTCAGTGCGGTTTTAGATTACAGACGTTTCATGTCTTTTGCTACGTGTAATTTAATGGTTAATGAATCATCAGTTTTTATAATAATATTATTATTGTTATTATTGTTATTATTGTTATTATTGTTATTATTGTTATTATTGTTATTATTGTTATTATTGTAATTATTATTATATTTGCATGAGATTGTATTACCTTATTTATGCCATCGGGTTACACCCAATTGTAATTTAAATAAATTTATCTGTATATAGTTCCGTTTTGAGCGCGTGTAATCGACTGTCAACGTGCGCCCTGCTCCGCCCCGGCCCCGGCAGCTCGCCTGCGTCGCGGCGCCGAAGCCCGTCGTGGCGCCGCGACGTCAGCGTTGACGCAAACCACGGCCGTCGGTCGGGCGCCGCGACACCTGCCCGAGTTATTTTGGACAGGCGCCCATGATGAGGGCCCGCGATTAAACGAACGATCTCGCGATAGAATTGCTGTTTAATCTAGCTCAGGGCTCATCACGTTTGCGCTCGGTGCAGACAAGGCCGAATGCTACCGGCTCAGAGCGGACGGCCGTGGAGCACTATCAGAAATTTAAGTGTCAAAGGCTGGGATATGAGAAATTCCACGGTGCCGCTTATCGTTCCGCACTCATGTGATTTCGTGCGTGTTCCGTCGACAAGCGCAAATACCAAAACAGCCAATACCATTGAGAAAATTCGCGATAGTAACAATTACTGAATGTTAAATTATCAGAAATAATAATAATCCAAACAAACTACCAAAAAGTACATACTAGGTATATTAGTATTGTACAGAGTTCTTACATATTAATTCTTTCTACATTTTAAAAATATTTTTTCTTGCACTATACTTAAAATATTTGGCCCAAATGATTGAGTGCAACTTAACTTCAGAACATTTGGCAAGTAATGATCTGCGAGAGAGTTTGTCAGTCTCAATTTATACATTTTCACACAAAAAAATTGAATGTTTTTGAAAGACGGAAGTAGATCGTCCTTTCTGGAATTTGTCTTTCTAATGTGTATCATTCTGAATATCTAATATTGCAAATCGTGATTTACGCTGTCAGCATTGAAAATGGTAAAGCAACAACATTTTCAAATCAAATCTTATCCCGTATCAGAAATTACGTGAAGGCTATTTTAAAAATATACGTTGTTCATCTGTGCACTTGTACTGAGTTGAATGATTGACCGCCGTGTGATTAATGACTCTTTAGATTGTAGTCTTTATCGTGATTAAACATTTTATGACAAACCAAACAGTTCATATTATCTCCAGTTTTGGGGGGAAAATAGTTGTCATTTATTTTTAAAAATTATCGGACTAGTTTTACGAGAACTATTTGCTTTCTATTCCATGAAAACACGTTTTGTAATGACGTGTTGTGTGAAACTGCACTGTCCGCCTTATCGCTTCTACATCTCAACGACCCGCCCCCCTCTCGCCCTGCAGGTTTCTCTTGCTCCCACTGCTGCTTCCGCCATCCGCTCCGGCCACTGCGGACGGCACTTTGCTCTCGAATCGTCTTTCTGATGAGCCCTGCTCCAGCTTCTGTATTTCTCCTATTCTTGCCCATTCTGCTTCAGCTCCTAATTATCTCCTCTCCGAGTTATTTTACAGAAGCGCCGAGGATGAGGCCCCGAAACGACGACAGAAATTGTGATAGTATTTCTCACTTTCCTCTTTCTTCTTCTTCCTTTTGTTGCTCATTCTGCTTCACCTCTTCCTGATCCTCTTCTGTGTAAGTTATTTTAAAGAAGCGCCCAGGATGAGGGCATGCGATTAAACGATATAACTTGTGATACTATTCCTCACTTTCCTTGGCATTTGTATTTCTCCATTTGTTTTACCTGATCATAATCCTCATCTATCTCTCTCTTTCATCTTCTCTTCTTCCTTCTCCTCCGCCTTCTCATTCTCATCGGAGCAATTGGCCTTCGAATTTGGTTCTGGCAGGTGCCAAAAAAGCACGGACATTAAACACCTCAAGTGTATTTCTGGCTCCTTGTCGCGGGAGGACTTTCGTTAGTAATGACTTTTACTTTTTGTAGCATTGATAAGATCCACAAAATAGCAGAAGAAATGATATGCCTTAACCCTTCTTTTTGCATAATATAAATTTGCGAATGTATTTTTTTACCCGCAGATTGAATTTTTTGGATTACGGCAAGATTACGAAATTTTTGACCTTGTTCATTAGTTCAATGCGTATTTAATGTTATTGTACACATCTGTGAATGAAAAACATACGTAGTGAAATCTCCGATATGCGCCTTACCTTTTAAATGCCTTCGATAAGATTGTTTTCGAATAGCTATCTCCTGGAAGGTCGCGTTTTCACAATCCAACGGTGCGTACAAGAGGTGGGGATCAAGGAAACCGATAATACATATTGTAACGTTTCTCGGTGGTGAATTAAAAGCTACAATTATTATTTTAACAAAAACGTTTATTCGTAAACAATGCTATAATAAAACTACCTGATCTACTTACAGATATATTACACAGTCCTTGTGTTCTTTTTTAATTATTTTCTTACACACCACTCCGTTCTCTTGATTCTCTATTTACACAGTTCACTACAATCTACACTCTCGCACAGTCCTATGCACTGTCCACGGTCCAGTGCGCTGACCACAATTCCCTGCGCAGACCAGGGTCCACTGCCCTGCTGTTTACCCCGATGCACACTTCAAAGCTCAGCTTCCACTGCAGACTTCAGACTGCTGACTGCTGTTCACCCACTGCACCACTGTTCACCGCAATGCACACTTTACTGCACAGCTTCCACTTCAGACACACTGACGGACTGACACATACACTGACTTACACTAACATACTTACACTGACTCGCGGCCGGCGGCGGCGGCGCATTTATACCTAGTCGACGCTCGTCTCGACAAACCCGGCACTTAGTCCACCTTTCCACACGACTCGCGAATAGCCCGGAACCGTCCAGTTCGGGTGGGAAGGGGGGCGCCGGCAGATGACACAATTCGCGCAGCGAATCCGGACAGATAATGCAATATTTGTTACAATATTAAAAAGATAGCTTTTAAGAATATTTTATACTAAAGGAAGCCATGCAATATACCAATGTGTACGTTAAAAATATTAACTATACGACAACAAATAAAACTTCTTTTTATATTCAGCGTAAATGAAAACTGGATTATGAGGAAATATGATTGATTGATTAGTGATTCCGGGCGTGTCAACTGCTAAAGGCTTTAGTCAAGTAAGTGCGGTACATTTCCCCCTCTGGGAAGGTGGCGGTGGTGTTCTCCCGATAGATGGTGAAATCCGGCGTCGACCTACCGTCGACTAGCGGGGTTTCCCCAACCTGGTATCTTCCACCATCGGGGCAACACCCCTGCGTGGACAAGCTTCCGACATGCCGGGCAGGGTAGTGCCTGTTAGTGTAAGTGTGCGTCAGTAAGCGGGTGGATACGACAAGGAAGTGCGTTTGTTAGGGTACTGCTCCGGCATTCGCCTGGCACTGATCGGAGAAACCACAGAAAACTAACGTTCAGAGCAGCCGGCCGCTAGAATTCTCCTCTAAACAGCGACTGAACTCGACCTAGGAATCTAGCTAGGTCGAGTCGGTTGAACATCTATATCTGTAGTAGAAAAATTCTGGGTGTGTATCTGTCACAATCCATAGTCTACATTCAATAATTCATAAACAAAATTTGAGGGTAATTTTCCAACGCACAATATTAATCTATTTAAGACGACTTTTGAACCATATTGCAAATAAACCAGCCAAGAAAATTTCTCAGAAAAAGGGATAGCAATAAGAACGCTTCAATATTATTGACTGAAGTTTAGATTCAGATATTAAAATAGAGATTAAATTCTGTCTTTTAAAAATCGATATTTCAAAGGCATTTTTACTTTAAAAATTTAATTAGCTAGTTCTTTTAAATTTGTTGAAGAGTAAAGTTATGAGTAAATATGAGTAAAGCTTTGAAACTCTTCTTCAGCTTTCGTAATTAGCCTATAACAAGATAAAAGAAAGAAAGAAAAAAGAAAGACAGTTCTTATAGATATTACCCTCTGATACGATTCTTACGTTTGCCCAAATCGTCCGAAAACATGATACTGAATGTTTGTTCACTTATGTTTCACAAAAATAATATTTTTTTACGTCTCTAAGGGGAGTAAAAACATACTATGGAAATGGAGTAGCTGATCGCAAATTCAAATGTTTAAACCAGCTGAGAAATACTCAAACTATTGTTCCACATACAGGTGAACTCGTAATGAAAAGATGTCACGTAAAATTGCCCAAATAATTCTACTTTTTGGAATATTTTCGTGTGGCCTTTAAACTGCCTCTCTCAATCTGCCCCTGCCTCTATCAGTCACTTGACCCCTGCACTACAATTATCGCGGAACTTTCGCGACTGGGGAACTCCAGGCCCGTCACGCACGGATGCGGGCCGCGGAGGAAGGTTATGGCCGATGAACCGATATCTGCCCGATTGATTGGTTGACTGTTAGTGATTCCGGGTGAGTCAACTAACGAGGTCATTAGTACCGTAAGTGTAGTGCGTGTTTTTTGCTCGCGAGGGGGCGGTGTCCTCGGTGGCGGCGGGCCTTTCCCTGCTTTACGGCGAGATCCGGCGTCGACTAACGGCGTTTTCCCTCAACCAGGTATCTCCCACCAGCGGGACACGGCCCCCGCCGGGACATGCCCTCAGTTCCCTACCGGTGTCCTGGCATGTGTGGTAGTGTAGTACATGTTAGTGTGTGTTTAACGGGTGAGGATAGGACAAGGGAGAGCTGGAAAGATTGGGTGCTGTGAATGGCCCGTTTGTTAGGATACTGCTCCGGCGTTCGCCTGGTGTTAATTGGAGAAACCACGGAAAACTACCGATCAGAGCAACCGGCTGCTAGAGTTCTCCCCCAGGCAGCAAGTGAACTCCTAGCAATTTTACCAGCAGCGAAAATCCTGCCACCGTTGGAACTCGAACCGCTCAGAGGGACTGCAGTGATATAAGTTGATATCCTGAGCTATCTCTCCAGGATGCCTGGACGAGAGCACTGCCCACCACATACTTATTCGGATGCAGAGAGATAGTTTTGCTTGGCACAATGGCGTCGAGTGAAACTAGTCCTGCTACAACAGCACATACATTGTCGCATTATTGCGTTTATTTCAATAGAAAATTACGAAAAATTACTAGTTCTTTAAAAATATTCTTTTTTGCAATTTTCAAAAATTCAGAATGTTTGCCAAAAATAGGACTTCCTTCATTTTTAAGTGTCATTTGGAATATCCGTTATTTTTATATTTAAAAAAATTGACGTATAATTCGACAAATGTTTGTTTATTTTAACATGCTTAAATTGGGAGATGTCATGCCTTCAGTCATTAAAGCGTATTTGCGTCATGCCATACCGTATCAAGAAGTAAAGAATGCCGTTTGTGACCTGTCTTCTTTGTTTCGTGTCCGTGACACACGATAAACTTGCTGTTTGCGTATGTAATATTACAAAGTTACCTAGGATTACACGACCACCAGGGACTACAAATATTGCATGTCAAATGTGAATAATTTTTAATTAAAGAACACAGATTCGTGCGGACCATTCTGATACTTAGGAATCTCTCGAAAACCTTGGTGTATCTTTCTCATCTCCCTCTCTTTTCTTTCTCTCCCTCTTTTTCATCAAGGAGACAACCAAAAGACCGATTAGAGCACGGCAAGTTCTGCAGGCATAGGAAATTTGTAATATAGATTGCTGTTGATGAGCGAATGAATATTAATTGTTTCCGGGTGCATCATTAGTACCGTAAGTAAAATGCATGCCGTATGCTGGAAAGTGGCGATGTTCCTTCGTGTTGAGCGTGAGATTCAGCGCCAACCTACATGTCGGCTAGCGGGTTTTTCCTCCTTCACCTTTACAACCGGGGCCCCGCGTCTACCAGGACAAAGTAAACCGCCGACTCGAATGTCGGAGCTATATTCTATCAAACGTCCATATTTTGTGCGCGATCTTTCTTTTCCCATTCTTGCCCCTTTTCCACTCCTGTGACACACAAACTTGCCTGCAGTACGCTACCACACATAGGAGCCCGGTCAGAAGGTTAGAGCTCGTGTGTGGACCGGTGTTTCTCTGGGGGAGATACCTGGAGCTGGGGGATAGCTTAAATTATAAATAAAGGAAGCAACGAACAATGATGACAACATTTAACAAAAATAAATATTTGCTCGCGTATCAAAGAAACAATCCGCGTCGGATATCAGCTACAGATTTGATTTGATTTAATATATTTGATTTATTTTCATACAAATTCGTTTGTGGCGTATGACTCAGAAATATAAACTGCGCACGTTTTATTGAACTCCAAAAAATCTTTCCCATCCATTTCATTTCATGACACTGCTGACGAAAGAACTAACCCCCCACACCATTTGCATCTAGCGAAATAGAGCTCAGCTCTATGCCAGTGAAGTTCAGTTTTAGTGTGGAGTGGGGTAATTACGTACTATTTTCAGCAGAATACAACATCGTCGGTTTCTAGTGGGTCTACATAAACTTAAAACTTAGATTATTTTATCCTTTAAGACTGTTATTCTAGATTGTAAATTACCTTCTGGACATTTAAAAAACATCTCTTGGTTTCATAATTCTTTTAAAACAACCTCTCAAATACACATTTATCTCGCACAGAGGGGCAAAAGTCGAGAGTGCAGTGATCTTATAGGAATCCCAAGCTAATACAGTTTTGCCTCAAAAGTGTACTTTGTTTGGGATTTTTATAAGATTAGTTGTTTTACTATTTGGGCAAAATAGTACAAAATAGCTGTTCAAGACAAAAAAAACTATAATGGAATTTTTCTGATTTTGTTGGGGGGGAGGGCAGTAAAGACTTTTTTGCTTCCAATGTTTCTTCTTCCGGATTGAACAATTTAAAATCAATGGGGAGCGCTAGAATTAGTATATGTATATTTTTGATAGCGTAGTATCTAATTGTGCATTCACGGTGCATTCACGGAATCGAGAAAATTGTCCATTGTATACCTCGAACCTATCCAAAGATAGAGTCAAAAATGAGCGAATGTAAGAGAAATGCAAATATGCAAAAATTATAATCTTTCATGGATAAAAACTATGTGAAAAAGAGCTGCCTTCATTCCCTTCTTCAATATCGATACACACAAGGTTTTGTTTCTTTATTTTACTACAGTTCCAACAAACTGCACGCACCATGTTTCCCAATTTCTCCTAGATGAAATACTTGATATATCGACGTGCTTTCCTGTTTTAATCTTTCTTCCCACAACATGTAAGCTCTCAGACAGCAGTATTATTTGTATTCTGTTTCCTAGTCAAATCATACATATATTTACTATATTCAGATAAATATTCACAGTTACAACTTAATATTCAAAGTCACAAATTACAATGATTGAATATGTATTGCTTTGTCATAGGACACCAATACTTTTACTGCATCCACATTCTAACAGTTGAACAGATACTGAGTGACCTATATCACACGTCAACGGAACCTCTCTTATTCACTATGTATCCATAAACCTCACTTATGTATCAACAACCTCTCTTATTCACTTCAACCACCCTGGGGATGGGATAATAGCACAATTATTCACTCGTAATTTGTAACGGCTCCGCTACATTATACTGTTATATGAACTTACAAAAGTGTTTCCAACCATCAAAACCTTTTTCTCCGGACTCAGATTCGAATTCACGTTCTCTGAGTCAACAGTCCAAGCATGTCACCACTTCGCCACGCAGTCGCTCGGGAAGGCTCGCTTTTCCCTCACGCTTAAAAACAACAGGTGTCTCCCATTACTTCCAACTTACGCAATTTCCGACAAGTCAGAGAGTTTGACAAAAATGAGGCCTGCGTCATTTTTAAGCTTCCTTTAAGCAGACCGAGAACAAAGTTTAATAAAAAAAAAATATTGGAGCCATATTCGAGACCATTTCGAAAATACCTGTTGAGGCTTCGTGTTAAGTGCCTCCAAAATTCAAAATATTATTTTCAAATTCACAGGGCACTTTTACATCAATCGGGGAACATATATTTTGGAGGAAATCTTCGGAAGAGTTTAGACGGTAGCGTTGAGAGTCATTCGGAAAGAAGGATGTTTTACCGTCAATCGATTTCTCGGTATCAACGACCCACAATACTTGAATTCAGACTTCCCTCGATAGAATACGTTACAAAAGCAGTAAAAACTCTGTGTGGTATGGGGTAGAAATTGCAAATACGAACCGAGGAACAAAAATAGAAATGTCCGGTCTTGCTTCCCTCATAAAAGCAATGTCTGCTCTCCGGTCTTTGCGGTTACTGTGAGACAAGCCTTGAGACCATCAACGCATTTCACTGCAGTTCACAATAACGGGCCCCTTCCTTTTTTCTTCTGTCCTCAGTGAACGGGACAAGGAAATCTACTCGCCTCTTGATGACGTGCATGGTTAAATCCTTATTACATCAAGGTTTTGAAGCAAAAATAATGGTGCACAACAATCGTCGAAATTTCGTGTTGCAAATTGCGACAACCTGTAGACTTCTTTCGTCGCTATTTAGAACATGAACACATTAGAACACATCAGGTTACGTTTTTGTGGGACGAGCTCGGTTTAAGAGTACACTGACCGGTGTTCCAATTCCAGGCTGCTTATTTTCTGTGATAATTGATTTCGCAGCTCTAGATGTGTTGAAATGTGTAAACGACGATTAACCACAAAATCGTATTTATCAATGATCCCTTCTCGATCACGTTTTTTGTCCAGCTTCCCTAATCCATTGAGCAAATACTGAGAAGCCACCTTGTTTTGTTTCAGGGCAAGTAAATTTAGCTTTACTATGCGAACGTTTTGTTGACTTCGCCTTTTGCTTGTCGAGCGTAGGCGTTGGTGTAGACGTAGAGCCGGTAGCTTTTTTGTCTTGTTAGCAACGTAAAGCAAACAAATCTGCAGTTCTTTTACCAATGCAAATAAGATTTTTGTAACTCAGGAGCGGAAATGTCTAATTTTGCATGTTGCTAATCTCGCGCTTATTATTATTATTATTATTATTATTATTATTATTATTATTATTATTATTATTATTGAACTTCTTCTTTATGTTCTTTAGCTTATAATAATATGTAAACAATGTATAAGAACATGTTCTGTAATAATTCATTGCTAAACAGATGTCAGATGACTAACAGAGGTAGCGGAAACGTCACGTCACCATTATAACCTACAGAATGAATAACATTGAATGTATATAATATAAAGGAACTTTTTTATTCTTATCTTATTAATTTGATATTTTTGAACTTTTATTCATCGTTCGATTTTTTATGGTTAAAATGTTAGGATGGGAATCAATTTTCTTCAAATATCTATCAAAAGACAGTAAAAACTGTTGTGCTAGTGTCATTTCCGGCAAACTCAAAAATTGCAAAGAATTAACAATTGAAGACTACAATATTGAAAATAGAGATTATAGCATTACACAAAAACTGTTCTCAAAATCGTCTCTTTAAAAAATGTCATATACAATTTTGTCATATACAGTATCGTGGTCGCCATAAGTGATTGCAGCACCACAGCTTCCCGGATAGTATGAGGCTCCACTACTCTCCACTGGCATAGGTAGCACATTTCTCACTGCGAGGCCAGTGGCAGAACTCGCAGCGCCGCCTTGCAAGTGCGGGTCGCATGCGTCACAATTCCTTTGGCTTTTTCTCATGACTGATTCTCTACCGGCGGACCGGGTAAGAGTCGACAGTGGAAGCACCTCTCGCCTCTGAGCCAGAGCCCCATCTGCGCACCATCACCCAACCCCTAAGGTCGAAACTTGGGCAGCCACAGCCCGCGAAAATATAGGGATGGCTATTTCCGATGCTGTCCCATCACCCAGTTGCCAGTTAGTTCGCCGATTTCCCGGAAGTCTGGGGCACAGGTCACCTCCCAGCTTCCAGAAGAACAGACAGGCATCCGATTTGGCGGGTTGCACAGCCCTGATAGCCGACACTATATAGTGCTTTTGCCTGTCCCCCACGTGCCGTAGCTGTTCTCTCAGTCCACGCAGGGTTGGTCAGTTAAGATAATATGTGGCAAAGGGATAGAGGTAACAGCGAAAAAAGGAATGGAGAATGAAAGATGGATCAATTTTAAATGGAGGGACAGCGGACAGGTGCTCTTCTTAGTCGCCTTTTACGACAAGGGAAATCACAAAAATCAAACTTTTAAAAACTGGTACAGTCTTGTTTTCGTTGAACTGTCTGAATTTTTACAAATTGCAAATTTAAAAGTAATACGAGAAAGTATGTGCTGTTGGCACACCACGAATTTCGTTACCACGGCCCGGCAACGAGTTTTCTGACGGACCCCGTTTTCCGGCGCACGATTACAATACTATCTCTTCTCACGAAGTAAGTGCGAGAAAGTAAAAATTATTTAACTCTGACACACAGCAGTTAATTTAATTATTCTCCTGAGATGGTAAAGCACGTACAAACGAAGACTTACGTAATGGTTTCAGCGAGTTCGGGATCATCAGAAGTCACAGAACTTGCAATATTTGGTAGTGATTAGATTGTACATTATGCAACGATGAGTAAGTGTTTCTGCCAATGACTGATCGAGAACCAGGAAGAATAGTTGAGCTATATACAATAGAAAAAATTTTTATGGAACTGCCAATATCATTCTTTGGGAATCCATAAGTCTGGTAAGTCATCCCTTCATTTGATTTTATTGACTGGGAAATCGTTATTTGCGCGCAATTGTGAGGAAAAAAATGAGTCATTTCAATTCCGTTTGTTTAGCTAAAATTTACAGCCATGAAAAGACTCAATTATGAACCGATCGCTTTCATAGAGCGGAATGATTATTATTATTATTATTATTATTATTATTATTATTATTATTATTATTATTTTGTTTATTCTCAAAGTTTTTGGTTTT
The DNA here is from genome assembly GCA_017312745.1 of Gryllus bimaculatus. NCBI lineage: Eukaryota > Metazoa > Arthropoda > Insecta > Orthoptera > Gryllidae > Gryllus > Gryllus bimaculatus. Next base: position 3,463,560 of record BOPP01000098.1, read on the forward strand.
TTTCACATGGATACTATACAGATACAATATCAAAGCATATTAACACAGACATATTTAAAATCTACAAAACAAATTAGGTAATTCTAATACATAAACATAAAATATTTATATTACTATTATTATATTATTATTAATATTATAATTATTATTATTGCTGTTATTATTATTATTATAATTATTACTATTATTATTGTAATCACTATCTTTAAGAGGCTATTAAAAAGCAAGAGCGTACTCTCAAGCCTATCAGTTAGAGAGGGCAATGAGAAGGAGATCAAGAGACAATTTCATAATTAAAACCCAGATAAGTCGAAAACGGAGAGATTTAAGAGAATTCTGAAGTTAAACAAAAAGCAAAATGAAGATTCCTATCTCTGGTGAGAAATCGATCGACATGTGTTCTTGATCTCCAGAATTGGAAGTTCTACCAGGGATATCTTCCCTCCTATGAATGATGTGTCTAATGTGCTCACTCTGCGCCCATGTAGAAAGTGCAGTGGCAGAAAAAGATGCTTACGTATGTGACTTTCGTTGCACTTGAATGTATAGACTGTGTGAAAATCATTATAGACACTTTTTAAAGTATAAGATGTTAAACTTACTTTTTTGTAAAATTATACTGAGTTCAATCTATTTGTACTTTTTTCATTATTTTTACCCATTTTAACCATTTGCGGGGATTTACACAAGGAAACCTTTTTTAAAATTCCACAAAGTGTAATGTTGACAAAAACATACTTTATTATTAAACTATTAGGCCAATAAATTTAAGTAGAATATAATATTTGTAGAACTAAGCAAGGTATGCACTGTATACAGTTTAATTTAATTGTGCAAAAAGTTGAATTTAAAAATATTCGAAAATAAAATGGGAGCACGGGATTAGGTACAAGGACTCGAGTTCGACACAAATTCGACCAGGCTTATGCAGGACTCGAACCTGCAGTCTCCTTGGCGGAGACGGCGGCTGCCGCAACAGTCTTCGACACGGGGCCGGCTTATTTTTATCATCATTGTCATCGAAACACCTCCTGATCACTGTTAAAACCCCTTCTCATCCAGGGATCCGCATTCGACATGTGTTCCAGGCGTGTTATTTATTGACCGGCCTGCTGAGGGGAGGGTGATTCCAAGGCGCTTTGATAAATTCGTAATGTTTTTATACTGGGTCAGTGTGGTGCATAAGTTCGTAAATATTTACTTGTATACCAGACAGATGTTACGTCATATGCAGAGATCTTTCCCATACTACCATTATTCTAGGGTAGTAGGGCGTGACATTCTCACACTAGATATTAGAGGCGATAGATTCGACGGGAGCGTTAGGAGGGGCGATTTATAAGACGGAATGAGGGCCAGATTTGTGAAACGTATAGCAAGACAATCTATCAGTACAGGACTTAGCAAAATGTGAATAAAAGAAGCTTTGTCTTTGTGAACATTACCAAACTCTACCTGACATTTCTGAATCACATGCCTTTTCATACAACACACTTTACCTTTTCACCGTTAAAATGTGAATAGTGCACAAGATGTTTTACGATGTGCTTCCTCTCGGAAAAGAGACAAATGGGTTGTAACACTAGTTATCAACTAAGCAAGCCCCAAATTGATATTTGACAAAGATAGAAAAAGATAAACATGAAATATTTTTATTATTTGAGTTGTTTATTGTACAGTGATTCTGGTGTAACTGGTCACAACACATTTTTGAATCAAGTACAAATTAAAAATAATACAGAATTTAATGGCGGGCTTTCTCTTCGTTTGGAAGCTAACGCCCTAATGACGAATTTCGCATGATGTAAGACTTAAACCGAAATGCAATGAATGTGATAATTCAGTCAGTACGCTTGATGCGCAGTATGAGGATAACGCAAGTATTTGATTTTTTAAATCCAAAATGTTTCATCATTTTTATATTTTCTCGAGCGTCTAACAAAACATGAACATCATTTATATGGCCAGGGAATGGTAATTTTCATACCATTTCTTCGTGATTTGAAAATTAATAATATAGATTACTAATTTCCCATTATCCAGTTTAAATGTGAATGGTAACAGAATTTCAAAATGATCTGGTTTCTACAAATGTTCGCTTTTTGCTTATATACTTTCAGATAAAATATTTCTTTGTACTAAAAGGTGAAATGCTACACACTAGAATGTCCCTCTTTTATAATCGACACAACTGTATATACATTTCGATTACAGACATAGTCATTGATCTCTTAATAGAGATCAAACTTCCTTCGACCCCGATCTTAATTGAAACGAAATGGAGTGTGATGCCTAAACTCGCTCTCCTTTAATCTAAATTTCGTGTCGAATCGCAGTTCATTGAAGATCATAGAATGTCATCATCTACCAAATTATTTTTTACGCATACGATTTATTTTGAGTATTTCTTAATATCCAATTGTGCAATATATTTTTTCTTGGTTTTGTTTTTACATTGCTATATTTATGTACTACCGGAGTGCTACTTTATAATAAATTTGTAACATGTATAAGAAGAAATGGTGGGGTGAAGCACGAGCAGTTGGCCACAGTTAAGCACATTTTCGTAGTTTTTTCAAAATTCTTGGGCTCTATTACTAAATTTGTTATGTTAATCGCCCATTGAGTTTCACATACCTCATTCATAATAATCTAAATCTTGACTAAAAGTAGTCTATTTTTTATTAAACTATTTCCAAAAGTCTATTTTCTGAAAATCGAAAAGGAAAAAAATCTGATAAATGAAAATGTTGTTAGTGGTCAGACACTTGACTCAGTAATACACAATTGATATTCTTCCCCTTGAAAATGTTTGAGACAAAAAATCCAAAAATGTACACATTCATATAATCTTATCAATATTAATTAGTTGTTTACCGGGAGAGTTGGCTCAGCGCATCAATGACGTCACTGCGGTGACCAGGAGGTCCTAGGTTCGAGTCCCGACAGTGGCAAGATTTTCGATTCTGGCTTGTCATCAAGGTCGAATTCAGTCGCTGCCTGGAGGAGAAGAGGCCGGCTGCTCTGATCGGTAGTTTTCCGCAGTTTTTCCGATCTACCGAATGTCGGAGCAATACCCTAAAAAACGAGCCACGGAACGCACAAGATCGTTCCTTCCTCTTCCTTGTACTCACCCCTTACACACTCACTAGCTTGCACTACACTACCACACATGACGGGAGGCCGGTCGGCTTAGAGCATGCTAAGCTTAGAGCATGTCTCGGGTCGGGTGGTGCCCCGTTGGTGGTTGAGAAAAACCCCGCCAGCCAACGGTAGGTCGGCACCGGATCTCGCTATCCAACGGGAGAGGATCACCGCCCCTCCCAAGGAAAAAATCATCCGCGACGCATACGGTACTAATGACCTCAGTATTTGACATGCCCGGAATTACTAACAACTAACCAATAAGTTGTTTTAAGCTTATTCTTTAAATATAAAATAAGGGAAGGAAATCATCTTCCTTCTAATTATATCACCACTACAATGCAAAAGCTCTACGTTTTGCACGTTTGAAACAATGGGAAGCCTCCATTTCCTGTTTTTCAAAGTGGCGCAGTGGTCACTTCTGAGGTCGTTACCTAGTGCATTTCGTATTTGATGAAAAATAATTATCTCTACTTCTCCAAAAAGATTCAATCAACATCACACCAAAAATATTCAATGCAGGTCTAGATACACCCAAATTGATGGGTAATGCACACCCTTTTCTACGCCATCAAAAAACTAACAAAAGATAAATGCGATTCGCAGAACTGGGTGAACGTGTATTTCTGTGAAATGCTTGAAGTCTCTTCAAATCATAGGATTCCTTTTCGGCCAATCATAAGTTGCTTTTTCGGTCTTTATGTAAAAGGTAGGAAAACAGCTTGTACTTTCTCGTTTTATTAGTTTCGCATACGTAATATCATAATACTAGTTGGAACCGTTGAAAAATTTCGCACATTAAAATTCGATTGCACATTTGATCGCCTCATCGACCCCACACATGTCTCTGCGTTTGTACTAACATCCAAAAATATTTGCTTCATACGTTAGTTTTCGAGGCGACCATTCTTACCATTTCGCCGCTGGGTTCTTCGACAGTTCAGATGCAAATTTTCAGACGTATCCACACAAAAAATATGTATCTTTTATATTTGAAAATGTAAAAGCTGTCATGCAGATGGAACTCGGGTCAAATAATTCAGTATATTTTCCGCCACTCTTAATAAAAAAATATTTAAAGAAAATATTTGGATCAGTTTTTGAAAATGTCTTATTTACCGGTTTTCGAGAAATTCACATGATATGCATACGAACTATCCCAAAACTATTTGCATTTTGAAAAAATTGGTGGGATTGAATTAAGAAGGAAATATCCAGCCTTACTATTAAATGTAGAGAATAAGTTCGGAAAAAATTGCAATTTTTGAAATTTGAGAGATTGTAACGAAAATCAAATATATACTATATTTTTAAACGCACATTTCTCTAACAGGGCAAAAAAGTAAGAAAAAATTGGACCATTTTTGTAGATTATTTTGATAATGATCATGCAGGTATAAAGATCATCAAAGATTAAAAGATTCGTATTAAAGTCGCAGGGCAATGAGATCGGACAGATAGTCAGGAGAATATTACAATTTAGGCGTGAATATTCTTTACTCACCCACAGACGTTAATAACACACATTTTTAGTACCAGAGAGTGTCAAAATTTGTGTTTCTGTCAAACTCTCGGTTTCGATTTTTTTGCAGCATTACGTAACTTTCTCTCTACATTTTATTTATGTGGGGTACAAGAAAGTAAAAGACAGCTGTGGGGTGAATGTTGGCTTACCCTCCGTTAGTTTGTCATGAACCCAACCCCAGAGGTTCCCAACAATCCAGTTGGCTTGAATGGTATATGAGATAAACCACTTGCAGACCGATCCTATAAACAAGTTGGACAGATACGACATAAATGCGAGAATAACGAAAAAAACGTGTAGATAACAGGAGCACCCTGAAAGAACTTACCAGGAAACTTTCACAAGTATTCGCGGAAACCGAATCCTGGCCCGAGAGGCCGAAAATTTCTCTGTGGAACTGCAGTAGGCGAGGCCTGATTGTGGGTGAATTCCTAACACAATGAACCAGATTTAGTTTGGGTCGAGGTTTGGTGACCCCTGGCCTGTTGCGCGGCTGGTGCAATTGAGGTCACCGGGGCTGTCGCGTCTTGGGCGCCTCGGGGATTCTGATCCATTGACAGGTCTCTAGAGAAGCTTGACGTCGATTGCATTTCAAACAGCAGGCAGGGCTGGGGCGTATTTATTCCGTAGCCGAGCCCTGGACTAGTCACCGGCACTCAGGAAAACGACATAGATAAACTACGTGCCGTGAGTCTCGGATGCATAATGTATTGACAACATTTACAAGTTCGATGCCGAGATGCAGGATCTTTATGGATCTCCTTTCAAGGCTACATTAATTCTCAATGATAATTTTTTAACACATTCTTCAGATTACATCCGACACGTAGGTATAAGAAAGGCAAGGGCATAAGAATCTCCTATCTTGTGTCATTTGCATATGTTCTGGGAAACAATTTTACTTTTATTGACTAGAAAGTACCATAAATAAATGGAATCAAGTGCTTTTTCACTTCTCTGAGATCAGGATGCCCGTATGATCGAAGGTTTATTTAGTGATTTATTTTTATCATTACGAAATGAAAAAATGGTTATCGATTCTGAGAAAGAATCGAATACAAAAATCATTACATAAGGACGATTATATTGAACACTTACTAAAGAATGAGCTGGATAACAACATTACTAATAAGCGATAATAATTAACTTTTGATTTTTTATTTCAGCCTTTTTTAATACCATCAGGAAAATATCCAACGACTGCTTTCGATACAGCGAAGAAATGTTGATTTACGTCACCCGCGACGGAGCAATCAGGTCAATCCAATTGCCCTCCGCCGCGCCAGTTTGTCACGTTCATCATCTTGTTACAAGGCTGACATGCATAAATGAGACAAGCAATACATGCAGAAAAGCATTGAAACAGGACGCGAAATTGTGTATACTTCAAAAGAGCGCGTATGAATACTAAAAGTGAATTTCACCCAACAACAAACAGAAAAGGAGAGGAGAGGGAAAGAGAGGGAGAGCAGAGAGAGGGAGAGGAGAGAGAGGGAGAGCAGAGAGAGGGAAAGGAGAGAGAGGAAGAGGAGAGAGAGGGAGAGGAAAGAGAGGAGAGAGGAGAGGAAAGAGAGGAGAGAGGAGAGGAAAGAGAGGAGAGAGAGGGAGAGGAAATTGAGGAGAGAGAGGAGAAAGAGGGAGAGGAGAGAGAGGGATAGGAGGGGAGAGAGAGGGATAGGAGGGGAGGGAGAGGAAAGAGAGGAGAGAGAGAGGAAAGAAAAAGGGAGAGAGAGAGAAAGAGAGAGGAAGAGGGGCGAGAGAGGTAGGAGGGGAAGAAAGGGAGAGGAGCGAGAGAGAGAGGAAAGGAGGGAGAGAGAGGGAGAGGAGGGGAGAGAGAGGGAAGGAGAGGAGAGAGAGGAGAGGAGGGGAGAGAGAGGGGGAGGGGAAGAGAGGGTAGAGGAGGAGGGAAGAGATAGGAGGGGAGAGAGAAGGAGGGAGAGGGAAGGAGGGGAGAGGGAAGGAGGAGAGAGAGAGTAAAGGAGGGGGGATGAGAAGGGGGGAGAGAGGGGGAGAGAGTAGAAGACCTCCCGGTCCGAGTATTGGCATGTGACATCAGCTGATACAACGCGGCGCCTGTACGGAAGGCATCAAATTTATAAAGCTTTTTCCTTACGAGAAGACTAATCCAAAGAATTAAGTCGTAATTTCTGCACTAGATAAATCCCTATTCGAAACCGTTTACAATCTGTTTCGAGACCGAATTTTTGGTGCCTCTTTGAAAAGTCACCTTTTTGAAGACGGCGGAAAGCACACTTGCGTTCAATTTTTTTTTGATCGCTCCCCTCTCAATCACAGCACACTCGTGTGGTCACACTCGTGGGCCTCATCTCGACCCTTCAGCGCCTCGGCTTCTGGTAGTGGACCCGCTGAAATAGAAACGGCAGGGCGTAGGTAAGACGAACCAATAGGAGGGGAAAGGGGTGGAGAAAGGAGGACAAATGGAGCTTTTAGTAGAGAGTAGGGGAATAAGGGATGTGTGATGGGGGATCTTGTAGGGAGATGATAATGATGACGCCTGGCACGGCGAATGTTGGTGTGATGGTGGTAATAATCGAAGGTGATACGGTGGAAACTATTAACGGGTGGAAAATGATAGTGAGGAATAATAATGCTGCGACGTGTGGCAGTCTGTGGAGGGAGGTGTCGCGCCCAGGAGGTGGGAGGCGTCGGGGAAGGCGCCCAAGAAGTAAGTGGCGGCCTGATCGCGTCTAGAGTGGGGGCGTGCATCAGGGAGCGTGCGTGAGCAATCAGGCGTAAGTGGGAGCGTTAGAGGGACGATAGAGCCGTTTACACATAGGGTGGCTTAGGAGGCGGCAATAATAGGGCGTATAAGCGGCGGACATTTAAGGATATCGGCCGTAGGACAGCTTCTGCTTTAGGGGGGCTTATAATGTGGGTGGCTTTTGGATGGGCGGCGTCAGGGTTCGGCTTAGGTGGTGGCGTGTTAGGGGTGGCGGTGGTTAAGATGTTCATGGCGGGTGTCAAGGGGTGACGGTGGTTTGGGGGGTGGGGTGTTAGGGGGGAATTATTGGGGGTGTCAGGGTGACGGTGTTTACGGGGAGATGGGACTTAGGGGCTGTTTAGGGTGGCGGTGATGGCAGGGTAAGCGATATTAGTGTTAGGCGATGGTATACAGTGTTAATGAGCGCGGGCGGTTAGGGGTTGGGATTGGGCGAGAGGCAATTGAAGTGGGTGACGTCAGCGTGACGTTGGGGCTGCGAAGGACGGCTGGAGCGCGGGCGGCGGGCAATCGGAGACAGCGGAGGCGGCGAGGGAGGCGCAGCTGTTGGCGACGCGGCAACGTCGGTGGCGGCGGTAGTGAGCAACATAGAAATCCGGCGCCCGCC
>BOPP01000098.1:3475672-3501246 GCA_017312745.1 Gryllus bimaculatus
GCCCGAGACGCGAGGATACGGAGACGATGGCAGACGGTTTGCGGGGTCGTGAGCGGGGGCGGAAGTGAAGGGGAAGGGTCGGTCGGAGAGCGCTTCCACGGGGGAAAACAGCAGCCTTCTCCTGCCACTCGCTTGCGGAAGGATCTGGGGCAGACTGCTTGGAGGACAGCCCCGGGGCTACAACGCTGTGGGTCGTGGTAGGCAACTGCCGAGTGGAGTTCTTCATCTCAGACCCATCCCCGACTTGTGATTGCTGCTTTCGATAGCCTTTCTGTCCCAAGGGGTTGTAAGAGGCTATGTTCACGCGATATCCTATTAACATAAGCATTCTCCGTATTGTGTGCGGAAATGAAATTTTGCTTGTGAATCGGCGATGTAACTGTCCGAACCTTACATCTATTCTTAGCTTTTGGAGCATTCAAGAGCACTTTTGAAGAGAAAATGTGGAGCGTTCCGTTTATCCCGTAACCCAGTAGTCGCAGGGCCTCGGAGGTCAACGAGCAAGAAACAAGTTTGCAGCGGTTCAGAGAGAGTAGTCGCTTGTCACGTCGATGGCCGTACAAGTCTATTCTTAAGGAGCGAGCTATGATTACTTTGAGAAGCCATCGTAAACGTCTCATTATATGAAGCATGCATTTTCGTCAGGACTAATAAACTTTCTGCGTTAGAGTATCTGCCTTCGTAATACACTCACGTATACAATGTCAGCAGGGTCAGCTGTTCTTGCACGGTGAAGTATGGCGTTTATCAAGTTCTAATTGCACTGATTTTGCAAAAAAAATACTTTTCAAATATTAACAAAATTTATAAAATTTCATTTTATTTTTAAAGGACTTTAGAATGCTATTGAAAACAATATATACTTCAATTTAAAAAAAAGTTGTGTCAACATCTCTAAAATTACATGCGGTACTAATAAGAAAACAAAATATGTTATTTGCTCCGTCATTTGAAACAAAATGGCACAAACATCATCTAGATACCTCAAACCGTTTTCAAGATATTTACTTTGGCCAACTTAGGTGGTCCACCCTGTATACACTCTGTAGAGTGTGAAATCTGAGATAACTCACATAGTGTACACTACGACATTCGACGATCACGAGTCTGATTTGAACAAACCTGTCGATTTAGATGAGAGTTGCTGTGGTCGTCTGCTTGGTTTTGTCTGTGTTGGCTAGCAGTCAATTTCCCGTGAACGACGGATGAGTATGTCATACACGTGTCACGGAGTTCCCATTCCCCATTCTACGCTTTCTCAAACTCTTTTCATAAACACTGAGGTCAGAGGTTGAGGAAATCACCGAACCGCGATGAGTTTGATCTGAAATATACTTTTAGAGACACCGATGATTCTGATTACGACGATTAGTACCGTAGTGTATTTCCGAACACAAGCCTACGCGGTGACTTAATCCCTTTTGTGGGTGAAAAACACAATATGGTTTGTCATAGCTTTCCTCTAAGTTAATGAAATAGGGTAAACGAGTAAAAAGTACTGATGGTTGTTCAGATGGAATACGCGATGACATGAGAACCAAACCGCGCAAGAAACGTATAGTTAAAACATCCATGTTTCACTCATGACTCTCCGTAACAACTACCTGGATGTTCGGAAGACCAATTGCACCCTGAGAAAGGCCGCAGAATAGCTGCCGCAACGTTGGCACCTGTGCCCAGGACGCGGTATCTCCCGGATAGCCCAGTAGCTACTGATCTCTACTCCGGCCGCGGATGCCTAAGCTCTCCCCCGCAGCAGTCACCTGCTCAGAATTCTTCGGTGCCGCTTCAAGCTCAGCTGCCTACGAAGAAGGCAAACATGGGGATGCCATCCTTAAAAGACGCAAAGGCTGTACGAAGTGAAGTTTTGCCATTGGATTACTTCAATTCTCACACGAATCTTGCAAAATACTGGATTAATGATTAGCTGTGGGGGTTTCTCTAAATATGTATTGTAGCCAGTGTTTAAATTATGCGTTTCCAATGCGCATGTGTACTTCAAAATGCTTATTGATAGGGGCGGATGTTGGTGACCTAAAAAATCGCCAAAATGATCAATAAAATGCTCTTAAAATGTTATCAAAATCCCCCCCTCAAATGATGTAAAAATTTGATCAAAACCAGTTCAGATGAACAACTACATGTTGTTGGATATGTGTGACTGATGTAACCGAGGATTTTTCCATTCGTTCAAGTGAAGTCAATTTGCAAACTTTTTTCGTTACCAGGAAAACTGTCTTACGTTATTGCGAAATCGGTCTAACTGACAATTACGTACACCGGCTGACATTACAATTTCTGAGCGAAAAAATGGAAGAGACTACTCAAGAATTTTGTGAAGGGCATTTATTGCGTCTTTTTAATATTATTAATATCTTAAAATTAAAATTATCTTAAAATAGATCAAATAAGCAAAATAAAAACTTTAAAAATGACGAAAAAGATAAAAAATGACTTATTACACACAATCGACGAAAAATGAAAAAAAAGGAATCAATTAAAAATGGGTCATTTTCTTCATAACTTATAATTAATGTCTGCACAAAGTCATTGTTTTAAAGCGAAATTAAAAAAATTACATTTTATTAAAATCCGCCCCCTTCTTATTTTGTGTTCGGACGTTCTTAATACGTGGAATTAGTATAAAGTGAAATTTAGCATCGAAGGACCATAGAAGCTACAAATTTAATTCTTTTCATAAGATTAGAGTAAGTGTATTAAGTGGAAGAATTTCCCTCGTCTTACAAAGATGTTCCTAAAAAATTACTCAGAACTCTTGACAATTACTAATCTAGGGTTCAAGTAAGGACGAATATCTGTCCCGGATTTTCCTCGTGCCTTTTTTTAAGTTCGTTCACAGAGGCGTGACACCAAAACAATGACCAATATCCATTCTTAACGAGATGTCAGACAAAGGCTTTGTCATAATTGTACTTCCTCAGTTCTCGCTGTTTACTTCCGTCATTTTCAAAACAAAGAGTATCAACGGTATTATCTTTTTTGAGAAAACTTTACATCGTCACACGAAATAAATACACGATTTGAAAACGAACACATTTTTTAATTGTTTTATGAGGTGTGATATTACAAAGACGGACGGAATAAGTACAGTCAGGCAGTGGGCCACGCGGACGGACGGAGTTTTCCTTACCAGGTACACCCAAAAGGTTTATTCCGAAATCTCGACATTCCTTTTTTTCTTTTACTATTATCTAATTTTCCCATCGAAAGTGACAAGAAAGAGAAAGAAAATCAAACTCTCTTATTAATAAATCATTACACCGAGCAAAGTGGCTCACTGCTTAACGTACCGACTTCGCAGTCGGGAGGCCCGGGATAGTGCCCCGGGCCGGCCATCCTCGTAGTTTCCCTCGGTCACACAGGCGAATACTTAGACAGTTCGAAAGGTCACGATCACTTATCATCATCCTATCAAAATTTATTAATTGAAGGCTTAAAAACCTTTTCTTACCAAGGGATACAGTCGAAAAGCTGATCCCTTACACGGTGCGTTTACACGGAGAGAGCTTTCTCTCCTAACTTTCCGGAACTGGTTAGGAGACACGTGTAAACTCTCAGGAGAGCGATCTTCTCTCCGGAGACATACGTCACAAGAGATTTCGAATCTCCGCAAGAGAGCCAGTGTAAAGGCTGTGGTTATTGATGAGGAATCGTACTCCTGGGAGATAAATTGTAGTCAAAGAGAGTTGGACTTTTTGCTCTCTTCAAGTGTTCACTGGCTCGCATTAATCCATCTCTGCTCTGTCTGTGTCTATTGCAGCGTTCAACGTATCGTGGATTTCTGTTCTTTGTGGGAAATTATATACTGGGGGAATTATAAATACAAATGACAAATTACGTATCTCCTGTGGCCAAAAAAACCGCCTACCGTCAAACCAAATCTCTTTCCGAATTTAAATTATTTTCCACTTTTCTTGTTTTTTGATTCCGCGTGAGATATTTCCTACTAAAAAAATCAAATCCTTCTGAGTTACGAAGTCATTGTACAGGAAATCTTTATCCGTATAATAATATTATTTTTATTACTTCCTTTAATAAATTAAAACGTAAATACGGATCAATTGAAAAATTTGTTATATTCAAACCATAATATAGGTTTTTCTCTCAAATGCCTCCCCTAGGTTAATGGCCCTCTTCCACCAAAATTAACAAATTTCAAATAATTCCAAACAATATCTTCCTTCGCAACATTGATATCTTTTCTAGTTGATATCATAACACGAATTTTACAAGAGACTTAAAATTGATTCTTTCAAATCGTTATACTAACTTTACTAAAAGTTCTAAAACAAATATCAACCTTTACCCATTTCAAACCTTTACATTAGTCAAACTATTTTCCTCATCCCTTGGGCTCCGACCACGTTTCCAAAAACATTTTAATCGCCATTAAACTAAAACTTGTTTTATTATTGTTCTCTGAATTAAAAATGTACATGCAATTGAACAGCGTAGCAAAATAATATTTTTTAAAAATCTTTCTTCTTGCAGTCCTCCGCCATCAAAGGTTATTAAATACCAGCTTCTTCTTTTTTCAAGAAAACAAAATCACTCACTCTTGTCCTTTCTTTGTCCTCCCGCTTCTTCAAAATGTGTGAAAGTGGCACAGGCAGCTGCAACAGATTCACATTCAACCTCTTAATACTCTCGCACCTCTTATTCAAATGCGCTGCCGCCGGAGAACATCGGAGAGACATTTGTATCACGTGTAAACAGCAGAGTAATCTTTTCCGGAGATATCTCAGGAACCAACTCCCCGTGTGTTAGGAAGACTCGTGTTTCGGGAGATATTCGAACCGTGTAAAAGCCGTCAGAGAGAGTTTATCTCCGTGACGTCATGAAGTTAGGAGACTTTGTCTCTTCGTGTAAACGCACCTCACGTTAATCTCTCTCTCTCTCTCTCTCTCTCTCTCTCTCTCTCTGGGATAGAATATGGCTGGGCTCTGGAGAGAACGTGCGTTGTCCGAAATGGCTGATTCGCAAATAATAATAATAATAATAATAATAATAATAATAATAATAATAATAATAATAATAGTACTGTAATATGTGTCTAAACCTGAACCCCATAATTGCCCGGACATGCTCGCGGTGTTGACTTTCTGCACAAACGTCCAAAAGCGATTGACCGGTAACTCAAACTGCGAAATCGAACTGCGACACACGAAAACTACCGAAATGTATTACCGGGTTTCGTGTAAATAACACCGAATGTTATAGCAATCTGGTCGGTTATTATTATTATTATTATTATTATTATTATTATTATTATTATTATTATTATTATTATTTATCCTGTATTAGGATAATACAGTATTAGTATTGTGACCGCTCAGCCAGAGTCCGCTGAAGCTACACATTTCAAAGAACGCTATACTTCTCGTTTACACGGAAACTCTTGGAGTTCGCATCGCGGTAGAGCGACGGCACGTGGTTTGGAGTACTTATCAACCTTGACGCGAAGAGGAGTGACGAAGGAGTAGCGCTAGCGAACGGAGGAGTAGAAAGAACCTCGCACCTCGTAATGCCTTCCCCGCTCTCATTTCTTTTTGCTGCGCGGCGGAGTGCACCTCGCAAGAAGTATTGCTGTGTTTTGACATTCACGTTATCCTGGAACTACTACGCCTCCTTCGGAAGACCAGCCAAGGGAATTCAGATGGTGCTAAATAGGGGCATTAAGAGAGATGAGGCACTAACTCCTGACCCATTTTGTCGATGGTTTCACGGCTTTGTTGCGCCTTATGAGTACGTGCGTTGTTTCGATGTAGAATCACACATATCCTCTGAAATCGTCGTTTCTCTCCAATGACCGACTTCACCTTGTTCAAAAGCATATATGAGCAGTATTAGCTGTTTATTATACGCTGTTCTTCGAGATAATCACAAAAAACGCACCTACAACGTCCCCAAACACAGTCAACATGACTTTTCCTGATGATGCGGCCAGAAGGGTGATTGTCAGTTACTGAGTTTTGACCAGTTTTGAGCAGTTTCACCCCCTTATAAAAATTCTCACAGTCTTGACAACTTTCACCATTTCACTTTAGTCATTAGCTGGTTTTTCGCCTTCAGAAAGTACAAAACGAATCACAGAACATTGTTCAACCAATGTGGAATTTTCAAGCGGACTCGCCATCGTTGAACTTAATTTTGAAGTTATGAACACAACAATGCTGATCTTTCAGATAGAGAGGGCTCATTCCAGTGATACCAACTTAAAGTCTTAAAATTACCAAACTTGTCCTACCCACTGTCCTAAAGACTAATTTTTGCAGAAAACCACTTTTCCGATATCAAATTCTCGCACAACGTGGAAACCTAACGAGAATGAACAAATTCTAGAAAGTAATGTACTTCATAGTTGAGAAAGCAAATTCCACGTTTTTCCGTTTTTCCAGAAAAGCAAGACACGAAAATAATAATAATAATAATAATAATAATAATAATAATAATAATAATAATAATAATGACATGCGAGCCGAGTTATTACGGAAAATGTAAAGAAATTTGGTTTTGGAAGGCCATTTATTGGATACGGTTATAACTCGCCTCTAGCTGCATACGTGACTTCATTGTATCCGTGGATACCTTCGTGGACATGTACCCCTATAATGGACAAGCGTGATCAGTTACCACAGGATACTTCGCCTCGTTTTCGATCACTTCAGAAGTATTTCTAATATGAAGGTTTTTTTCAATAAAGTTTTTTTGGTACATGATTTAAAATGTTAAGTTGCTACGGTTATCTAATGCCAGGAATTCTTGAAAACGAAATGCAAGAATCTTTTTGGATGTGGAGACTGGGGAACCCAGGGAGGAGGTTTATTGGTTGATGACCCCTCCCCCTTCAGAAGCTGTGATACATATTCAGAATGTACCGTTACTAATTTTTATTGTAATGAACGACATGCACTCTATTAATTGTTAATATTATAAAAATTAACTTTATGTCAACAAATAAAACTAATGAAAAATTCTTTGTAAGAACGCATGAAGTAGGCTTGATAGTAAACCAATTGTCTCGCCGTCAGCAAAAATCCGCATATGAAGATAATTTTTCTTGTAATGTTTCCAGAAAGAAATTGGCATATGTGTAGAATTGTTAGGTAATACGTAAACAACCTTGATTTTGAAAGTCCATTCCTGAAATTCGACCATAACTTGTCAATAGCAGCATCTCACTTCCTTTAATCCGTAGTACATTGAAAACCCGTATATAATTAGTAGTAATTCGCAAAGTGGTAGGTCTAATGCACACTAATGACATCATAAATAGCAGCAAACCACGGACACCTTATAGGCGTCGTGCACCCGCCCCTTGCAAAAGCCGTTACCACAGCAAACAAGTTTTAACGGTTACACCCGATTAGCATTCTTATAGTAACTGGCAATAGTAGTCAAACAACTGATACCTGTTTATAAGCTCGTGACTCATAACAGTGCGTTCTCCGTGCAAACATTAAGACCAAAAAAAAATATAGTCACTCAACTGTATCGTCCGTCACTCTCAATTATTATAAACCTTGGCCATTATTTGACGAACAGGTTTAGGATTCAATTATTACACATTTGGCATTTAATAATAATTTTATTTACAAATTCACACTATGTGACATTTCAAGGACAACTTTTTCCTCCATCATCAGGCTGGAACACCACACGTCAATAATACACAATAATAATTCAAAAGATCCGAACTAAACTTTTTGTAAAATTATACTATAATTCAAACCCGTTGGCGTGAACGCGTTGCCTTTTTAACACTAATTTCATAAGTTCAAATAATAATAATATAATAATAATAATACAATAATAATAATAATAAGTATTATTTATTATTATTTTTTGCATATCGCCATTTCTGATCATGCTGCACTATTAACGTGTGTAACTATTAGGATCAGTTTTCGGCTACTCTTTTGAGGGTAATCTCTGTTTGAGGGCTAAGTTTAAAAAAAGTTTAAAGTCAATTTTGAGAAAATTTGAAACAAAAATTTGAGGCTTCTTGCAAACGTACCCGCAAAAATCAAAATATCCATTTCAAACTCACAGATCCTTCTGTTCTTCTGAATCGATCGGGAAATAACCATTTTGTGGAAAATCATCTACACACTTAAGATTTAGATTTCGACAGTAAAAAAAACACAGTAAAAACTGTAGGTGGCGTTGGGGGAAAAAGATAGGCGTAGGAGGGCGCTAGCATTTACGCGCCAGCATTGACCACGGACGAACGATCGGCCGCACAGACATACCCCATCTTCATCAGGTTGTTCGTCCAATTTCCCAGATCCTCTGAGCAAATGCTGAGATGCCCTCTTGCTCTGATTCTGGACATAAATGTTGCTTTACTACTTAAGCTCGTTGTATTGAGCTCTTTGAGAAATGTAAATATTCTAATAATCGTTCTCTATTTTTCGCTGCCTTCACGTAGAACACTAAGGATAATAGCCAAAATATATAAGAGATTTGGCTTTGTACATTTTTTTCTATCAAGGGCATGGATATTTTCATACCAATTCTTACTAATAGCGCTAGGTTGAGACCTGTATACATAATTAAACTAGTATGTATATGAGTTAGGACGGAGTCCCCAGTGCTCAAAGTAACTGCACAGATTGCACTTTTCCTCGTAGTACGTCACACACAGCCTTTAACTGTTTTTGACGTTAAACAAATAAAGACGGATAAAAACAAACGAGGAAGAAAATGAACACGATGATGAGGCGAGACGTAGCCTGGCGTGCCCCTGCCCTTCACAGAGCGCGGCTTTCGCGTCCGTTGGCGAGGAGTGAGCGGCGCAGCGCTTCCGTCGCCCCCGCGGGCAGTCGGTGGCCCCACATCCGTGCGGCCCCGCCCCGCCGCTCCGCTGGAATCCGCTGCACGCCTCCGCCGCCGCCCCGCCACCGTCCCGCCTTCGCCCGCGAACGGTGTCTCGTCATCCTGGCGACTCACCTCTCCGCGGTCGGGCAGTCCGCGCTGAGACCTGCGCGTTTCCGGCCAGTGTGCAACGCGTACGCTTGACCCTCTTGCCGGGAGAATTGTACTGTGGGAAATGTTATACCTGGAGCAATTGTAATCATCATCACAATATCGTCGCGATCTTCGTCGTATAAGCCGTCGACACTACCCTCATGACCCGCATCGCTATCACCATCTTCCTCAAAATCAATATAATCTTCATTTAGCCATCGTCCTCATATAGCCATCGTCCTCATATAGCGACCGTCCTCATATAGCCACCGTCCTCGAATCGCCACCGTCCTCGTATAGCCATTGTTCTCATGGTGTCACTCAAAACCTTATTCAAAAATTCGGGAGCAGTTCGATCACCCACCATACAGCCCCGACCTGGTTACATTTTGTCTACCACTTCTTGAACTTTCTTGAACTTTAAACGTGATTTTGCATGAAGGGGATTGTCAGGGCGAAGACTGAAAAAACGGTGTTCAGCATTATCTGTCTTCACTGGTGGCATCTTCCTAAGAAGGGGAGATAGAAAAGTTTATTTCTCGCTATGACAAATGTCTGAACAACTGTGTCAAATAGGTAGAAAAATACGTTGTTTAAGGAATGTTCTTTCATGTAAACATAAATTTGGTTTTGAAAGAATAACAACTGTACGTAGTTGTTGTTAAGTTTATTTATCGGGTAAATATGGAAGCAGATGTGACCACCTCTGTTTAGTTTTTAATACAACGGTCAGCGTTACCTTAAACGTAGCCGGAGCTTTTTCTGACTTAACTGTCTAACTGTTGGTTGCTACAACACACGTTCTTAACGGAAACCGACGAGTTATTAGAGTTGTAAGAAATGGAATATTTCTTCCCTTCCATTTCGGAAAGAAGAATAAGAGGGAGGGTCGATGCTCAGCGACAAAGAACTTAAAAGAAGATTCTGTCTTTCAAAAGAAAGTGTAATTAATATTGTTTCATAAATAGAACAAATAATATCGACCAGAACTATGCGACAGAACTAAGTGCATCGATAACTACATTTTCAATGTATGTGATAAAAATAAGAAACATTTTGTCAAATTTGGCAACAAGTGTGACAACTCATCGATTTAGCGCTACATAACCTAATTTTCAGGTATGTTAAACAATCGAGTATAACAATGTACTCAGAAAGGAAATAATTTCGTGAGAAAAAAACAACTATATTACTGGTTGGTAATACCAATATTTGAAAAGCAATGTACGTTTTATCTGTGTGCCATCTGGAAACAAGTTACGACTGGGTTTTCGTGGTAGAATTCCGTGGGATTAGTGAGAAAACAGCTTCTGCAGTAATTTATGAAGTGACAATGGCAATTTTCGCATTATGACGGGGCTGCATAAAAATGTCATATGCTGCAAAACTGTTTGTAGTTCCGCTTGCTTTTTATGAAATAGCTCGGTTACCTCAAATAGTTGGTGTAATTCAATGCACACAAGTTAAAATGCTGTAGCCCGGAATGCAGAAATCTTTAGAAACAAGAATAACTAGTTTTTTCAATTAATTAACAGGCATTGATTAATTGACTAACAATTATGTAACATAAATTTACAATTTCATGATATCCTAACATCTAGCTAGATGGTCCGGTGCAACACAGTCTATATATTTTCAAGGACTCCCAAATCAAAGTCAAATTTGAGAACGGAGAATTATGTTCAGGAATTTTCTTTGTAATAAGCATAGTACATAACTTTAAAACTGTACTTAGCCTCTTTGATCAAGATATCAGTATACCTTCTTTCCAATTGGCTAATTTTCTAAAACATTTGTGAGATTTCTGATTTCTAAAAAGGTTGAAAATAATGAGGAGCTAATCCAACTTTTGCTAAAGTATACCTGTAATTTTTTTATTATTTTATTTTATAGCCTTGCGAATTCATATAGTTTCATTTATCTTCCAAAAAACAATTAATGTTAATGCACTTAATGTTCCAAAAGTAATTAATAGTTTGACTTAATCGTTACAAAAGTATGTTTTCTTTCCTTTTTATCAAGTAACAAAAGTTATATATTAATATCACTGCTAATACTAAGACCAAATTAGAACTTGACATGTGGATACAATGATGAGAAAAAAACACTATTGACTCGGGAAAGGCGAGAAATGAATATTCTTCTGGCCAACCTTGTTGATCTCTTCGTATCACAAGTGCGGTAACACCTTGAGACCCTTATACCAATTACATAACAGGAGAAATAATCATATGACAATATTTATCATTCAGATGTTGAAAACCGGCCACTGAATGGAAATATTGTTGAAGATATGTAACAAAAACTATGAAAATACGATGTTATTCTATGTTGGTATGTTTAATACAATTTTGCATTTCATATGTTCTCATATCTTTTATTCAAATATATCACAAGTGATGTAACTCCACTTGACCATTTAGGCACTTATACTAAGGACACAATGAACAACATTAATCAGAATCGCCAATATGAGTTAAAACAAATCTTTCCAAACACCTATGTAAAAAACATAAAATAATGTACTGGTGAACATTAGCAAAACAGTAAATATCTGGGAACAAGAAACAAGTGAGTTACACCACGTGTTTTTTTGGGGGGATCATATGTTCAGGTGCTATCAATTTTTGGTGTAATTCTAAAATTTAGCACCATGTTGACGTTAGTCAACATCGAATGGAAAGCTTCACTTCGGCTGTTAAATCGCATTGCCATTCATGTCCTGTGCGGTGACACCACGAGAGTAAACTCAGACGGTTCGTCCAAAGTGCAAATAAAAGGTTAAAATCACATACTACCCTTCTCCTCCATAGTACATCACAGTATTTTAATGTTTTTTGACGTTCAATAAATTTTCTGATTTCATGATAAATCCTAGCAATATGAAATTCCTTGGCGTACGAATGTCGTGGGCATTATCTTCTGATTTTATATTTTGTTGCTCACGGAAGTATACTTGTTCACCCATTGAATCAAATTTTTTGACATTTTGACACATGGTACGCCAGATTGAAGGCGTGTTCGTACGTAACTAGTTCAAAAGATTCTTATTACTCAATCGTTGGGAAACTTTATCAGACTGGAAAATGTTTACTACATTGACCCAGTTTTTATGTTGCTAGAGCTTAAAAAAAGCCCTTCAAAACTTATATTTAAAGAAATATTATTTACAGGAATTATTACTCGATAATACTCAATTGTATGTTTAAGTGAAATTGTGATAAACATTAATAGATCAAGCCCTCTGAGATTCGGTGATTGTGGGTAGAATGTTTGCTTTGGACGTGCCTAGCTTGTCGTTTAATTTTTTGTCACGCGCGATACGATGTATGTATATTTTTTTTCATTATTTGTTTCCCGAAATATTTGAAAAAACAATAAATCACTCGTGAAAACTATCCATAACCATCCGTCTTGCAATTACGGGACTGACGGATTCGAGGCGATGAGCTGCTCTCGCATACGGAATAATACTCTATCTCGCGGAGCGCTGAGCCATCTTGCGCGATGCTCCTCTCTCTTCGAGTCGGTCAAAATAATCGGCCGCGCGCCGGAACCGCCCGCGCAAGGGCTGGTGGCTTGGCTCCCTCGCGCCGATGTGCGGGGTCAACGTCCTTCGCGGAGCCGCGGTCTCCGAGGGGTGTTGCACCCGGGCCGTCTCCGCGGCCAGCGCCGAGGTCAGAATCCGCACCTCCTCCACGTCCCGCTTCGAGGCATACCGTGCGCGCTCTCCTTCCGCCCGCACGCCTCCGCTCCGCTCGGCTCGGCTCCGCTCCCTCCATCCCGCTTTGGCCGCTCTACCCGCCCCGCTCCGCCTCGGTCCGCTTCACCGGCTCCGCTCCCGCCCCTCCGTCCTTCGCCTTCCTCACCCTTCCGTCTCGCTTCGCTCCTCCCGCCACACCCCGCCTCGCACTTTCCAGACCCGCCCTCTGCTTCTCATCATCTCACCAGCCATGCTCTGCCCGCCATGCTCTCGCTTCGCCTCGCTTTCCGCCCATCCCCGCCTCACCCGGCCCCGCTCCTCACGGTCCGTTCGCCTTTGCATCGTTGCGGTTTTCTCCGCCTAGCCCGCCGCACTGCCCCGTTTCGTTGTTCCCGCCCCTCCGCGAGCGTCTCTTTTTCGACGAAATTCGCCTCACTTCGCTCCTCCCGCTCCTCCCTGCCTCGCCTTTTCCAGTCCCGTTTCTCCGCGCTACAGCCCGCTACGTCTCGAAACTACCCATCGTCTCCCGCCACGGCGTGTCCCGCTCTCTTCGTCTCACCCGCCCCGCCACTCCCCGCCCCGTTCGTCTTCATCTCATTGCGATTCTACTCCGTAGTCGCCGCCTCGTTTTTCCGACCCATCCCGCCGTGACTCGCTCTTTTTTCCAAAACTCCGCCTTGCTTTACCCTTGCCGCCTCTCCCCGCCTCCTCTTCAGCTCCGTTTCTCCCCTCCTCAGCCCGCTCCGTCTCGAAATTCATCCATTTCGCCACCGCTCCACCCATTCTCGTTCACCTTTACTCCTCATTTTGGCTCCCTCTATCCCTTGTCCTCGCCTCGTTCTCGTTCTTCCCCTACCCTCCTCGCCCTTGCACGACATCCCCGCCTCGCTTCGCTTCTTCCAGCCCCTCCCCACATCACTCTACACTGCCCCGCTCCCACCTCATACTCCGCGCCTTATCGGCTCCTCCCCGCACATCCGTATCTCCCCGCCATTCCCGCGCCCATTCTCGCCTCGCGTCGCTTCACCCCCCTGCCTCGCCTCGTTCCCACCCGACCCGTCAGATCCGCACGCTATCCTACCCTTTCTTCCCTAGCTCACCGACTCCTCCCCACTCCGCTCTCCCGCTATTCGCCTTGCTGCCAGGTCGCTTCTTCCTTCCCCGCTTCGCTGCGCTCCGTGTCCTCCCCGCCACGCTCCGCTCCATCGCCCGAAGGAAAACCGCAAAAAGGCCACGGGAGACGCCGCAAGGTCAGAAGAGCGTCAATCGTGCGCGGAGGCGGTGGTGGGTTGGGGTGGGGGGAGCGTCGTAGCGGTTCCGTGTCTTTGCGCTTGCTGCCTTTTGTCTCCCGGCAGTGATCGCAACATTATACTGGCTGGAGGCGCAACTCAAATGCTCTCAAGTATTAGTGAATGCCTCTACGGCTGAATGTCTACCTACAGACTTTCTTACGAATTAAATGTGTTGTGTGCTGCTAGAGAAGCTTACAATCATCCCTGTACACGAAAATGTCAAAGAATTGCGTAGCATTCGGTTCTAAAGAACGCCATGAAACTGTAAACTAGATGCGAATGTTATTAAATGAGATATTTGGTAACCATAACTTCAATTCTTTAGATTTCTGACAACTATTATTTGCAATAAATGGATCTAACGAAATTATTAAAGATACGCAAACCGAGAACACTCCCCCGAATGAATATTTAAAAAATGTCACCAAGAAATGGAATACTGGATTTTGACAAAGTATTTTAGGTGACTTGCAATTTCAAGGTATTAAATATTGGTTGCTTTAAACATTTTTATTAAGTTTTAGTGAACGTAAAAAAATACAGGTTGAAAATTGAAATTAGCGTCTAATTCCTTCTATTTGGTTCCGAGACAACAAGGGTAGAATTGACGTTTACGATCATGGCGAAACGTCGCGAATTCTGAGCACAAAGTGTTGTCTCCACTCGCGTTCACTGTCTCGCGGGCATCCTTTGCCGCTTCAGCAGCCGGCGTCGCAATCCGAACGAACCCTCGGAGTTGCCGACTCGCGGCGCAGTGCCACGCTTTCTCCGGCTGCAAACACGACACTCCACCCGTTCGACGCGTTAGTTTCAAACCACCGGTCGTGCCTATCATTGGGGCCATATACCTGACACGATGTTGGCAAAGTGGGACCTTGGTGTTGGCTCTCCTGAGCAATAGTTTATTGGACGGCCGGCAATTAAATTCGCGAACTCGGAAGTGTGTTGCGCGGGGGCAGCTTTTTAAAAGTACCAGTGGCGAATTTAGTCTTTCAGGACGGAACGGGACAATTTAATCCGGGACCGCATAAATTGGTTCAAGAAAAATGACACTTTTTGAGAATGTGACTCGCAGAACAAAAACGTGCGGTGTTTGCGTGAGGGATCCTTCCATGCCTCTCAAGACCACCAGCAGAACTTTAAAATTTCTAAAACTATGGTAGTATTTCACCATTATCGGTAGCGGTGAGTGTTAAAGCAACACCTCGCGGCTCGAGAGTAGTACTGGTGATTGGACCGCGGGTTCGATCCCTACTTGCGTGATGCATTTAGCCACTGTGAGTTTGTAGAGTGTACCGGAATCAAATTCGTGGGCAGCCCGGTATCATCAGCGGTTTGCGTAGTTTTTCCTTATCGCTTCCGAAGATTCCCAGAGCGGCGACACACAACATAGGACACGTTATTTATGACACGTACCGCGCGCGAGCCTCTTGTCCACATCCGCTCGACATTCCCCACCCGGGATACAACCGACCAATGGTTTAATGAACCACCCGCGAATGACCGACCCAATGATGAAGAAAAAATATCCGTCTCGTGACAGAGAAGGCCAAGGCAAACCTTTGTTTCCTGTTGACCCATAATGTGAATAAGAAGGAGGAGGTGGAGGTTTCGCATCGGTGTTTGCCTTGACACTTAGCGGGTTGATGCTGGGTGGGAAGCGGTCTTGTTTGCACTTGAGCGCGGTACTGTCGAGAAAGTGTCTGAATGACAGGGACAAGGGCAAGGGATACTCACGGGATTTGTAGCGACCCCTCCCCTCGGGGTGGAGGGCGATGAAATTTTCAATGATGATGAAGGGTTCGTTAGGGGTTATATAGCTGAATATGAACAGGCAATTGATTTGTATAATCAAGGTACAAGTGATTACAAAAATATATAAAATATAATTACTTGTTTCCAGATATAAAATGTCATTTTATTATAAATTAAATTATATTTTTTCTCCCCTTCTTTCGTATCCGTCGTTCATCGTTAGGTTCTGGGGCGTCGCTGGGGTGGAGCAACCAATTCACCTCAGTTAAGGGAGAAAACGATACTCTATCGTTCTTAATGTTTCCCGAAGATGATATAGGGAATGAATAAAACAAAACGCCCGACTGACGTATTCTTGAATCATTTTGAGTTTTGGAGAAATTTATTAATTTTTCATTTTTTAAATGGAATTATATATTATCCTCGAGAACTGGAATGGATAGGTCATAAAAGGAGAAATACAATAATGTGTCATGTGATAATGTTTTGATATTAGTTTTACTATAAAATTATACATTCTGACGCGTTATTTTAAATTAACCCGGCGAAATTTCCTACAGCCTTTGCAACCGTCGCTTTTGGAGTAGATGGCCAATGCGGCTCCCAGACGGTTACAGGGAGTTTGAAAGGGGTGGCAATGGGGAATATAAGCGTAACTATAGCAATCCATGGACCTGTCGCGTCGGAAACAGGAACAAACATCGATGCTAACGATCTGAACGAAATATTTCATGCACTGATGTACGTAAATTTAACTCTTCTTCTACAGGTTGAAATTATAAAAGTTTCGATTCAGAGAGGCACAAAGCATTGCCACCAGTTCGTTTACTCTTGCCCACTGTGGAGTCTACGACGTCACCTTCGACTGTGAAAGTGTATTGCTTTCGATGGGGGACGCAGAACACAAGTATAAATAATTTATGTACATATTTGTATCTATCTTTTATGCTGTAGTTATTTATGACTTACTTTATTTTTGTAAATTTAGAATGAGTTATGTAACAGGAAATAATTACAATTTATATCTATCTAATATCTTATGAATTTTGAAGTCTCCTCATACTTGATTCTGCATTGCCGTCTGTTTTTTGGGCAGCATCGATTAGGACATTTGTCCGACGATATTTGTTTCAAGCAGCCTAGTGTGGGAATTTGTGGCACTGAGGCGATATATTTTTCCCAGGAGGGAATTAATTTCCAGGATGTTGCATTTCCTACGCTCACTATAGCTGAGGTTCACACTATAACCGAATATTCGTATGCTCATTGACTTAGGTTCACTGTCCACGAGTGATCAAAGTTCACTATCAACGGACTCGACTGTATTATAGTAAAAACCTTGTTCTTCACGAAAATAATAAATAAAAAGTGACCTCTGAATAACCACGAAATCTAGCCTTCCACATAAACAAGTTAAACATTTCTACTTTCTGAAAACTTGGAAAAAATGCTCAAGAAAGTTTCACAAGAAAACAATAACAAGAATAAGAACTAGTCATTGCAAGTTCAGTCATCAACACTTGTTAACTGGAAATCCCCCACGCACCTATCATCACTGTAATACCCTTCTTAATTTTTAGCATGTTTGAACTCAGTGTTCTATCTTAACGCACGTCCGTGGCATTACAGCCGCCCCTTCATCTCTCTGAGCAGCCGGCGGGCGGCGCCACCCGTTCCTCCCAGCGTCCGCCTTTTCTCTTTGTCCGAGAATGCCGCTGTGACCCGCTGATCATTTTCTTTGACACCCAACGCCGTCGGCCTGCCACGTGGCACGGCGTCCTTCAAAACACTTGTTTGGCAAGTGCGGTTTATGGCAGCTCATTTGCGCCTTCCGCAACCACCCCCAGCCAGCGGGTCGGCCGGGCGCCTTCCCACGTCGCGACGGCGGCGCGCTACCGCCAAGCAGCAGAGCCCTTCCGACGCCGCCACCGCTGCAACCTCGGCCGCACCGCCGCCCGCCGTGGAAGGAGGTGGATTCTGCAGGCGTAGGGCCCCTTCCCACGTCGCGACGGCGGTGCGCATCCGAGCAGCGCGGCTCGTAGCAGAGCATTGGTTTGAATGGAGACCTTCCCACGAGCGGTGGGCGTGCGCTGCTGCGCCAAGCGTCGCCGGACCCTCGCCACGCGAAGCGGAGGATGGGGTACGCGCCGCCGCAAGCAGAATACAGCTTTACATGGTGCCCTTCCCACAGTGCCGCCGGTCACTGCGCCGGAGGGTCGGCGAAACATACCCCTGCAGCACCCACTCCCTACCACGGCGAGTGGCGGTGCGGCCGTGGCTTCGGCGGTGGCGGCATCGGAAGGGCTCTGCTGCTTGACGGAAGCGCGCCGCCGTCGCGACGTGGAAGGCGCCCGTACGTTTCGCCGACCCTCCGGCGACGTCGAACAAAGGGACCGCAGCAGGTAAAACGCAGCGACCGGCGGCAGAGTGGGAAGCCTACCATTTAAAGCTGTGTTCTGCCAGCGGTGGCGCGTATGCCCTCCTCCGCTTCGCGTAGCTAGAGCCCTCCGCCGCTTGCCGCAGCAGCGCACGCAAACCAATGCTCTGCTACGAGCCGCGCTGCTCGGAAGCGTGCTGCGGTGGGCGCATGTGAAGAGGCACTAAGCGCACCGCGCAGCCCCGCCCGTTGTCTCACAGGTTTTGGAAGCCCTTCCCACGGCTCGGAGACCCCATCCAGACACTTTAGACCAGCCTCGTCTTGCAGTAGACACCCCCGCGGCAGGGAAGGGCTGTTTCTATATATTTGTGAGTACCACTGCGCTCCAGCAGACATGACATATGACATGACATATGACATGACATATGTGCATGACATGACATATGACATGACATATGACATGACATATGACATGGACTATGACATATGACATGAATATGACATGACATATGTACATGACAAATACATGACATGACATATTGACATGACATATGACATGACATATGACATGACATATGACCATGACATTATGACATGACATATGACATGACACTATGACATGACATATGCACATGACATATTGACATGACATATGACATGACATACATGACATGACAATGACATGACATATGACATGACATATGACATGACATGAGAGCTGAGAGATTCAATCAGGACTACAAGCTGCCCACATCGCCGTTAGGGCTACAGGCTGCCCATCTCTGCATCACTTAGGGCTACAGGCTGCCCACATTGCATGAAATTAGACCACGGTAGCTCGTTTGCCCACGGTTGCCCAACCTTTTTTGGCGGGACCACAGTCGTGTATATGGTAGTCGAGAGATCGAGAGGCGCAGGCTCTGTGGTGCTCTGTAGTTCTGAGTGGGAAATAGTGTCTCATCAATGGAAATTATGCCTCTGGAAAGAATGTTCACATCTTTTAAGTATACAAAGGACGTAATAATAAGTTGAGTATCTGCTAAAGGCAAAATTTCTTCCTATGGGAATGTTTTACAATAAGAGATAAGCGTTAAAATGAGGTTATACTCCTCTTGAATAAAATATCTAATTTTTACATATAATATTGATTTATTACAGGTTTAGCATTTTGCGGAACACGTGTGTATGTGTGAGTGTGTGTGCGTGTGTGCGTGTGAATGAATTGCTTACTTTGGAAATGTTGGGATTAAATGTACAGTTATATACAGTAAATTTGTTTATACAAAGTGTTGAAGTGTGTTTGTCTCAAATGTTGCTGATTAATTCATTGAAGACTGGCAGAAAATATTACACATGCAGAATGTTTGTAAAAAAGGAAACTACAAAATGATGTGCAACTTGATGTTGGTGAATGTGTGTTTAGTGAAATATGTATGTGTTTAGGATATGTGTGTTTAGTGAAGGACGAGTAAATGAAGGCAGTTTTTAAATAACCAAGTTAAGTTGCATGTGATTTGAAATGGAGATCACAGATCTGAAAACTTTGGTAGGCCCTATTTGATGTCACGTTATGGTGTCTTCTTTTAGTGTTGTGCTTGTGAATTTAAGGAATTACGGCAATGTTACATCGTTCTATGCTGTCTTACACACCAACATTCACATTAAAATTTGGCATGTATTAGTGAAACAAATCGACGACTGATTTAATTGCACTATCATGCACTGCAATGTGAGGTGAGATTTTTTGTTTCTATTATAGGGATTATAGAAAAATCGAAACAATAAATTTTTGATGACTGCTGGCTTAATGTCACAGATTTTTATGAAAAAATCATAAACAAAATGTTTATCCAGTTTCTGGGAACATGTGATACTAATTGACAACATTCTTTGATGCAAAACTGGTATCTTTCTTTTCAGGATCTCTTATAACTGAATTAACCTAATTAAATTTTGCTTCATTGTAATGCTTGTTCTTTTGTGACCTAGGGCAATTATGAGCTTTTACTTATTGATTGTGAAAATACATAAAATGATATTGTCAATAATTATTTCAAACACAATGTATAATTTTTTTAAAAATCCACCAACTGTTTTTCACATAACGATTTCCCAAATTTATGTATTTCAAATGCCATCACATTGTTTCTTTTTCCTGTTTGTGTTTTTCATGCCTGCGTAACTGTTATCAGATAAATGCGATTGAATTGAATTGTATTAATTTATACAGATCCTTGTTTCACTGGAGCCATTTGCAACTTGCAGCACACAGCTAACAATTAGTAAAGGTTAAAAATAATGAATTAGTTTCATAAAATGTAAGAATCAGAAACTTTCATATATTTATGGTTGTGTTCACAAGTTGCAAATGGCTTAAGTGAAACAAGAAACCAAATAAATCAATACCAGGAAATGAAATAACAGCAATCGTATTTAAAAATACTCAATATAATCGAATTTCGCTTAATTTCGTTTTGTTTGTTGTTGGGTAGAGAGGAGATATTACTTCTTGCTATTAAATATTAGAGAAAATATTTGGCAAAATAATATGAATTTTTTTCAGATTTCATCTTAATGTATGAAATCAACTGCTCAGCGACTGCTTTTATTGTTCAAGTTTGAAAAAACAAATAATTGAAGTGCTTTTATATTTTGCATTCAAAAATCAATGTAACAATTTTTTGATTCAAATTAACAATTAAAAAGGAACATGTATAAAACAAGGCAAAATTCTCCAAGCATACATATGGGTTGATGCAAATAATTCCATTATTGCTATAAATATTTTTGTAGTAACTAGCGAAAAATGTAGGTTGTGGAACTGCTTGCCGAAGTCAACCATGAATTACAAACATTTAGTGGTTCTGGGTAACAGAGAAAAGAGAAGCACCAGACACAGCGGTGGTTTGGGGCCCCATAGAGGAATTCTCATCGTCAACTACAAAAATAGCTGGGCCAAACTTTACTATTGTTTCTGTTAGGGAGAACCGTATTTCAATGTGCGGTAACCATTCCTATTTTCAGTGCAAGTTTTTTTTATATTCTCTATCCCTGGGATACGCGATTTATTTGTGGCAGGCGGACATGGAAGTAGAGGGGCTTCACTGTTTGCGTAGAACTCGACCTTGGGGTCGCTTGTCTCTCAAGGCGTAGACCGTAAGGAATTCCCTCTCTCCCGACTATGAGCGTGAGACGGTGTACGGGCATGGGTTTTATTCACACGTCTCCCTACCTCGCGTTGAAAATCATAACCCCTTGACCATTGTTCAAGGACATGCGAGGGTATCACAAAGTCATAGTACTGGGTTGTGATGCATTGTGCGTTGAATGAGTCAGCAAGCTGTCCGAATACAGCCAGTAAGGTGAGCATTTTTCAACTGAGATGTCGATTAAGTGTTTAATATTCATTTATTGGCAATTTCTTCCACAAATACGTTATATGTAAATGTATTTTGATAACTATAATAGTCATGTAATGTACTACTTTCAAGGCTGATACCTCAATATCACGTGTTATACAATGGATAACCTTTCATAACACGGAAACCTCCCAAAACGGATTATTTTTATCCCGATCGATTCCGTCTTAGGCAGATTTTGCTGTATCATTAATGTTATTATCAGGCAGAGGATTTTTGTGTCTTAAACAATCTTTAAATATGCTCTTTAAATATGCATTTATAACCTAAAAGTTGTTAAATATGCACCTTAATATGCAATAAAAATTAACAATATTTAATTTACTGTATAAAATTTTCTTGATAAAATTAAGAAGAAGCATGGTTAAAATGAAAATATATTTTTGTGCTGACGTTATACAATCAACCTTACTTCGCGGGAGAAATATTTGAAGTAAATATTCACCGTAGTGAAATATGCCTTGATGAATTTCTTCTGCCTGGTTTAAAAAATTGAACACTTACAAATATCCTACATTTGCACAAGAATTTTATCGTCTAAAAAAATCGCAAACTGTGACAACTCTCATTCTAATCAATGAACGCTCACAAACAAATAGTAGATTCTATGAAAAGATGAAACGTTTTAGAGACAAGTCTCTATTTTAATGAAATACACAAAATAAGCGCCTATAATTACACAAAAATGCACCAACAGGAAAAAACGGCCAAATATGCTCATGTTAGTCTACATAGCATCCAACATTAACTAAATGTCAATAAATTTCACTAAGCTATGCCCTGAAGCAACGGACAGAAATGTGCAAAATTATACGAATCCGCTCCCTAGTTATTATAAATAACTTTCCGCAACCACGGAATAGCATTTCCGCTAGCTTTGCCGCAACGAAACACCTCACTACATTCTCCAATGACATACTACGAGCCAACAGTCGGCAAGTATTTCAGGCACATCAGGGTTCATGCGGTAGAAACATCGAATCGGCAATTACCAGGAGCAGCAGTGACAAATGTCGCAGAGGAACTGACCAGGAACTCTCAACCAAAAGCACACGCAAGCACCCACTCCAGTGCACGCACCACAGACGAAATGTCGTCCACAAATACTAGTGTACGAGCAGTGCACTATAGCTTTTGATCTTCCAACTGTGACTAAACAAATAAAATTGACAATAAACACAATCTCACAACGCATCGTTATTGAGACCAAACTCATTGAAATTGAAACCAACATGTTCAAACTGGGTCCAAACACCGACCTCTAACAACAAAAACTCCTTGCATCAATATTATAGTAAGTTAATTACAAAAATAAAAATGTGAATACTAATTACGAACACATTTCATTCAATAGTTTCATACTTTGAAAATTTACGAAATACTAGTGTAGTTAATTTTACTACAGGAACCTATTTACATAGCAATGTATAACATGTTTAATTAATCTAGAATTTGCTTTCTCTGATTAACAGGAATACATCTAGTCCAATTGTTGATATTTATTAAAGTTAAAATTGTTATTAGAAATTGTGTTTCGAAATTGTAAATTGGCAATTTCTTCGCAAGTTTCATCATGGCAGCTACGTCGACAAATCTTCTATTAATTATTAATGCGCTATGTTTTCTGTAATTTCCTGCTTCCTTCTTTAATCACGTGGATTGTTTTCGTTTTGCTGATTCGTCAAGTGCTACTCTGTGTTTAGTGAACTTCTTCATACGAGTGTATTTGCCAAACTTCTCTAATCTCCCATATTATTAAATAGAGTTTATATTTGTTGTTTAATCTCTTTCCTTCGCTTTTATTAATATACGCCATAATCGACCAGCTGGAGAAATACATCTTCGACCACTAATTTAGATTTTCTGTAGAAATATAAAGCAATGGCCTGATTGTTTCTCATTTACAAATTGATTCGTCTCAACGTGAATGATTCATTGTTAGTGATTCAGGGAGCGTTAACTGCGAAGGTCATTAGTCACGTAAGTGTATTGCATGTTTTTTCTTCGGGAGGGAGCGGTGATTTCCTCCGCTGAATGGTGAAATACGCTGGCGACCTACCGTCGGCTAGCGGGGTTTCCTTCAACCAGGTATCTCCCACCAGTGGGGAACCTCCCCAGTCGGGACAGCTGTAAGCTCAAGCCCGGTCATTCGGCACGTGAGTTTGTGTAGTGCATGTGTGTGTAAGGTGAAAGGATACGAGAAGGAAGAGGAAGGAAAGATAGCGCGCGATCTGTGGCCCATGTTTAAGGGTGCTGCTCCGGTATTCACCTGGTGTTGATCGGAGAAACCACGGAGCAGTCAGCCTCAAGAATGCAGACAGCGATTGAATTCGACGACGCACTGCAGTGACATCAGTTGATGCACTGAGCCAGGTGTCCCGGTGTCAACACGAAAGTGTTATGTCTTAATTCGATTGCGATTTATCTCGATTTTATTCGGGTCTCCATTTGATATTTCTTCTCAATTTGATCATGATATTACTTAATTTGATTTTGTTAGTTCTTAACCTAAAATTGTTTGGTTTCATTTTACGGTTGAACTGTTTTAACAGAACCATAACAATCTCCAGCACAGCGCAACCTCGCAAGGTCTACCTGCAGGGTTGGGCATTGCCAGGCGTTCGCTCTCGCCAGCGCTCGCCTTGCCGATAAATATAGAGGCCTCGCCTCCGCCCCTGTTCGTGTCTCCCGAACCAGTCTTCGTTCAGGGCGAGCGTACTTGACCACGGCCGACCACGCTCAAGATCGACTGGCCCACACAAGAGTAACGGAATGACGTATGCAAATATTACGAAGCAGGAAGCGTGCTAAGCATCGCATTTCTTTTGTTCAAAACGTGAAGTCATTATTCTGAAATACTGTTACTGAAACCCATTAATAATTATGGATCCAATTAGTCAAGTGATTGAATTGAAGCATCTTAATGTCTGCAAATAAAAAATCTTAATAATAATAATAATAATAATAATAATAATAATAATAATAATAATAATTGAAGGGATTATAGTCATTATTATTATTATTATTATTATTATTATTATTATTATTATTATTATTATTATTATTATTATTAAGGTACTAAAAACAACATGAATAACTTTAATAAGTCCCTTAACTCCACTTTCGGAACTGGCATTTTGAGAACAAGATCTCTAAACTTATACGACGGAATCTGTGAAGGCCAAACGTTCCAAACTCGTTTCAAAGGATGAGTGGGCGCTGGCATCTGTGTAAAGAAATGTTAAAAGTCGTTGCAACCAGCGACAGCTGGCGGCACGACTGGCAAAATAACATCTCCCAACCACTTCACTGATCTCTTCACCTCAAGAAAGCAGTAACGAAACCAATCCTTAAACTACAATACGCGTGCAACAATTTGGCGCAGCTTGGATTAGTATGTTTGTTGTAATCATGTTTACTTACTATTTTTACTCAGTTCTCATCGCATCCCCTTTTTCAGATGGAATTCAATCTGATAGAAATCAAAGGAGTGACGCATTTGACCTTACGTCGTTTGCATATTAACCTTGTGCTTCCTGTAATTATATTTTTATACTATTTCTGTATTTTCAGTAATTAATTACACAGAAAACAATTTTCGCAAATATTAAATCTCATAAATATCTTCAAACACACATCAAAATATTTCAGATCACAGAACGAACAAGTTGCATATTTCCAAAGTGTCATTGCCATAGAATTCAACGCGCGTACTTCTAATTCGTTTCCTTTCGTAAGACCGGTTGCCCTAATAAGATCATGGCATACCGTAGTCGCGCCATGCGTTTCTTCAAATCCCACAGGTATTCAGTTTTGACACCTCTGGTATGTACCTCACCAAGACGCCACATTGAAGGTGATAACAGCAATAAGAGAGCGACATTCAAGCGGTAATCAGCAGTAATCGTATTCGGCGGTATTCAGAAATACGCGGTGAATATTTTCTACGACGAGTCCGCGAACTTCCATGTTTGGCTGCAAAGGTAGGGAGTTGTGATTGCAAGAGCGATATAAGGCTATCCCAAAATTGTAATTTA
>BOPP01000098.1:3501507-3539981 GCA_017312745.1 Gryllus bimaculatus
TGAAAATCAGTAAAATATAGCTATATTAATGTACATGAATAAAACAATATATTACTTTTTGTCTTAAATGTATTTTGTACTATATAATAAAAACTAGTGAAGTTTAAACAGCACATTTCTCCCGTTATACTGACTTCCAATTGTCGAAAATTTAGAGTATTCAATAAAAATGAGACTCCCGTCATCTTTTAATCGTCATTTACTATATAGTATGTCGAAAAATTTTACAGAAAAAATTAGAAGGAAAATAATTTTGATTTTATATATTATTGTTGTAGGAAGACATCGAATAAATGTTGAACGTTTGAAAATTTTCAAAATTCAGTTTTCAACGAAAGTGAGTAATGCGCCGTCATTAAGCGTTCTCAACGCTATCCGAGGATAAAGTTTACTCCAGAAATTTGGAGTCTTTTTAAAAATGTTGAGGTCTCTTTCAAAGTACCTCCAAAAATCAAAATATCCATTTCAAACTCGCTGGGTCTGAAGTCCGTTCAGATCGATTGGGGGATACCAATTTTGAAGAAAATCATTAGAACTATTTAGGCCCAAGCGATGACTACCTTCAGACATTTCGCCTTTAATAGATTTTTCAGTATCAAGGACCCATAAAACGTGTATTTTGTCTATACCATGAGTTAGAGCAAATTATTTACTATACAGAATGTCCGAGCAACTATGCGCCACCCCCATTATTTCTAAACGGTTCATGATATCGAAATGCAGTTTTCGCTGAAAAATGCGGAATCATGGAAAAATTAGCATGCCGTAGAGAAATTGTCTATAATATTTTTAGAAGTAAATGGCCTATGCCTCGCCAAAAGCATTATGTACTTATTTATTTTATTTATTTACAACACACTGAGCTCGATTCTTGTAAGTTTGAAAATGACCTTTGTTCGTATCGCCCTTACGCTACCAATTATTTTATATCGTTCTTTTCGATTATAGTTGCTTTAGACTTTCAGTAGGAGAGAAGTTCAATTCAGATGAATCAACGGAAAAAAACCCTGTCATTCTGATAGTTAATACTGATGTCTGTTCGTATGTTCTTTGTGTCAAGATCATGGATTGCTGTAGTTACGCCTCATCCCTCATGGCCATCCCATCAATGTCCCCTCTGCACGTATCCATATCTATGTCGGAAAGG
The DNA here is from genome assembly GCA_017312745.1 of Gryllus bimaculatus. Taxonomy (NCBI): domain Eukaryota; kingdom Metazoa; phylum Arthropoda; class Insecta; order Orthoptera; family Gryllidae; genus Gryllus; species Gryllus bimaculatus. Next base: position 3,502,655 of record BOPP01000098.1, read on the forward strand.
CCACCTTTCGCCAAAGGCGACTATTACAAAGGCTGTTACAGAAAATACAGTTCGTTTAATTTAAAATCACATGATGTAAGGTCTAATTTGAAATTCAAAATAAAAAATTAACATTTGATACATCATTGTATTCCTCTTTTCATGATCTCTCTTTATTGCTGGTGAGAAAAATATACACTACCATTTAAAAATCATAGATGATGTAATTTCTTGAAAAATAAAAATGTTAAAGAAAATTTCTCTATGACATGTTCCTTGCCCCATAATTCTGCATTGTTCAACGACACCTGCATTTAGATATCGCAAACCGTTTAGAAGTTATGTACCACTGGTGTATCACCAACGCTAATTTGTTCCTGCATCCACTCACAATACAGATATACTGGTATCAATGTTGGCTCCTAGTCTTGCCTATAAAAATATTTTGAGCCAACAAATGCTTTTGAATAATTTTAAATATTCTGTCTGAAACTTGCTAATCATTTTCTTGCCGCGGACATTATTGTTTTATGTAAAGTGATATTGATTCGTATTTTTCGTGAACTGTTTAGGTTTAGTTAGGCTCGGAATGATCAGATTTGCATGAATAAATACGCATTAATTTTTGAAAAAATAAGTGCAAATTAAAAAAACAATATAATTAAATAAGAAAATTTAAAAAATAAACAAATATCTGTTACTGTATGTGATTCCAGTATAGAATAATTAGAGGAAAAATAATAACATATTACCCAACCAACCAGGAAATAGCATTTTTACTTTCCCGCTACTGCTTATGCAGTAGAGACAAGTTATGTATTGCTACGCGAAAAATGGAGAATTTTCGGCAGGAGACCTCTTATTACAGGGCCCTGGTAACAAAGTGGATAAATTCAGGTGCTAAATTTAGAAAAGAATACGTGGTGTTGCCCGAATCTGTTTTGAGAGTCCTTGATATCTAAAACTTAAATGTCGGCAAACCGTTTGTGTATCCGTTCGTCTGAACAGCGCTAACCGCTAAACCGTTCAGCCGATTTTCTTGAAAATTGAAATTCGCCAATCGATCTGGGCGATGTCAGGTCCCCTTGAATTTGATACACAAATGTCAATTTTGTTTGGGGGGGGGTACTTTACATGAAGCCATCTGGGATATTTTCATATTTAAAAAATAGGCTCCATCATTTGCGATTACATTTTGTTGATGGATAGTGTGAAGGACGTTAAGAGAATGGTTCAGGTCTCATTATCGCTGAATGCTCATAATATTGCATTAAAGTACGTGCTCTTTTAGCATCACTAGTTTTTATTTCGGAAGAGTTATCCATTTCAACCGTCAGAAGTGGCACTGCAGGACGCCGGGCCAGCTATTACAATAGTTCGCGCAAACCTAGACTAAACTAGCCGAGATTAGTTTAGACTAACCTAGTTTAACCTAACCGAACTGAACCGAGCCCAGCCTAGCCGACCCTAGCCACGCCTAACTAAGCCTAGCCTTGCCTTGCCTAACTGAACCTAGCCGATTCTAGCCGATCTAAGCCGAGCCTAACTAAACCTAGTTAACTAACTAAATCGAACCTAGCAGAGTCTAACCGAATCTCGCCAAGCCTAACCGAGCCGAGCCGAGCCGAACTTAACCGAAGCTAGTCCAGCCTAGCTGAACCGCGGTGAGATTTAGGGTTGGTTATGATAATTTGTAATGGACTAACGTTTGCTTTGGTCGCTAGTGCTGTACTTAGATTTTTTGAATTAACTACAAGCTATGCTAGTAAGTGTACGTCTACTTGTAAAATAATAGTAATTATAACAAAATCGATGAATGAAAAATGCAGAAATTTTTACTTTTCACTCGTCAAATCAATTATGCATTCATAAAATCAAGAAAACAGCTCACACTGCAATATTGTTTACTTAAATAATCACAAACGGTAATAGCAACAGAATATAACAATCTACAGAATATAACAATCCAAAATTTCTCTCAGACTTCTCGAAAACATGCCCTAGGTACGACAGTTTCCCCTATCAAATAAAAATCAATAAAAGTTTTAAAAGAGAACGTATTGGTGAATGGTAAATTCACGATATACGAACTACTGGTTTTTGTATGATTTTATCTGACGTATTTATGAATTATTGGATTTATTTTTTAATTTCTCTCTGTATTTTTTTAATAGCGTAAATATGTTTCCAAGTTATTTACTCGATGCCAAATTTCACGTCCTATGATAATACCGTTCGATTTTTTATATTTATGTGAATTTTTAGTAGTTGAAATATTATCTTTTTTCTTTTTCATTTCATAATACTTTTAAAACATTTCGTACTAGAACGTATTTTATTCCATCGTTTTGCCATCCGTTTTTTAGCACTTATGTATCTTCAAATCAAGCTGATGAAACGTGTGTAATATGTTTATATACTTTGTTTGACTTGCTGAATTGAAAAATAAAATTTCAAATATGAAAGTGCTTCTACTTTACTATTAAAAAAATATTTTACGTCAAAAACAGTTACAACTGTGTGTGACGTGTTACGGGAGAAGTGCATTCTGTGCAACTTTACTTAATTGTGATCCCTTCCCTAAGCTATAAACAAGTTGAATTCTGAATACGGAAAGAAATAAGCGTTTTTAGTAAAAAGTAAAAAGAGAATAATGCTCCGATGAAATAAAATCAATTTTAGAGGCAAATCATTTGTAGATTATGGGCTCTTATCTTATTCACTTGTGTTACAAGTGAATAAATTTATGTGAAAAAATGTTTGGCACTTCTCATTGTGGTTGTGCATAATTTAAAATAAAGGGCTAAACAAAAAAGAAAATAGAATTACATTGTGATAACCAATTTAAAAAATTAATGTTAATAACTATATTTCCACTGAACTTCAGATGACGTACACAAATAGTAGTTATATTCTAATTTACTATACATTAAAGTACTTATTAAAAGCTTTTTTGATTATTTGATATGATCTATTAATTATTATACATAGATTACATTGTCTAAGTAATCTACATGTAAAAAAGAGCGAAGAATACGTGTGTAGATATGAAATTATAGTCTTGGGCACAACTCTGAGGGGCATGGCAAAGATCAGAGGGAACGTTAGAAAATGGAAAGCGAGAAACGGGTTTGTGACCGTATGGATACCAAAATGTCCCACTGGGTGGGCCTGCTATCACGTGGGCTTATTCCGCTTCGCCGGTTCGTCCTGGTAGGGCACGTCGTGACTTCGTGATTTCATTACAATAGTGGTCAGAGTTGCTATTTAGAAGTACTTTCGAAGAATTAAATTACTTACGAAGATCAAAAGATTGCATTCGCCAAATATGAAAGTCTACCAGGTAAGTATACTTCTGGAAGAGCATTTCTCATTAACTTCCTCTTATGAGTGCAAGTAATTCCAAAACATCATTTAGATGGCCTCCTGACAGTATTGTGAAATTCAAATAGCTCTTTAATACCTTTTTATGAACACCTTCGTCGGCGACCTTTTAGCACTTAACAAAAAAACATTTTAATGGTGTCATAATAGACAGACGGACAGTTAAGTTTTTTTACGTGTTGTAAAGCTCCCATTTCACTAAATTTATGATGGAAAATCATTACTTTCCTTAACAGCATTACAATACTTTCGCTTTATCACGTAAGTACGTAGTATGGAGAAAAAAACATATTTGATGATTCCGTTTCTCCTGTCCTTCCAGATGTCTCCATAAAAAGAAACAATGTTTATGATATTTATGCAATAAAATATTATAGGAAATTAGAATATTGTATACTTTATCTTCGATCTTTCGATTGATTTCCATGAAAACATCATTGAAATATCGCACTCATTTTGAAGAACACAGATAATTTAAGCGTTTAACAGCAATTAAAATCAACTCTTAAAATGCGTTAAGATAGAGTTTTACTCTTCACGCAAAGCATTGGAAATTAGTGAATACTCGCAACTCGTTGTACATAAATAATCAATTTCATTAACGTCATCCATTGCACAAGACTGCAGAACAAAAAATAATAATAATAAACTTGTGCGTAATGAAAGGAATATTTTTCAAGCAAGTGAACATGATTCCATTAGCGTATCGTATCTTATCATCTAATCTAAAATTTCGTAGCACTGATTCCCTGAGGAAGTTACATTTACGAGTTCCATACTATTAATTTGACTGTATGATGACACCATTACGTTTCAACACTATCAGACGTGCCAGTGTGGCGGTTATACTTTGGACTTTTCATAAAATTCAACTGAGAAGGTTCGATTGAAAGTTGAAAAATGTTGAAAGTTTCGATCTTTTCCCCCCTACGTCACATACAGATTTTATTGTTGTTTGTTTTTTTTGACTGAATAAATCAAATCAAATCTACTTTGATATTTTCTTTACGACTTCATGTTCCAAGATACAAAGATAATACATGAAAAAATTACCAGCATGAGCATTTCCATTATATTTTTACAACTGAAGTAAATGGCACTAAATGTTTCACAGGTAAAAATACTGTAAACAGACGAGAATTGTTTTTAATATTTATCTCGGATGTTGTCAATTGCAAGTCATTCTCAAAACTGCAATTGTGATCTTTGAGTGATTGACAAATGTTTCCGGGCCCGTCAACTGCTATGATCATTACAGTTGACATTAAAGTTGTTATGATTATTTTTTTGATTATGATTCTTCCTATAGATAATAATTTAACAGTTTTAGTAACAAAAACTCGTATACATGAGTATTTACATATTATAGTGCCTTAAGTTGCAATGCAAAACTAATGGACATAAAACGCAACAAATAAGGAGGCAGGCCAATTTTTCTTCGTAAGGCTTCACGAGGGAACTGTTTATAAGGTGTAATCACACAGATAGGTTAGCCATGAGTGTTTCAGGAAGATACGTATGAAATATTCGTACAAATATCTTTCTTCGCAGGATTTATGTTAATATTGGTTAAATTTCTAACATCTAATGTAATATATGAGTACTGTCAGTGTCTGAGTAGTACTATGTCTGTCGTCCACTCATGTAATAATTAATAGAAATATAAGGCTGTAAAGTGAAACAAACTACAAAGAGGAGATTCAAGCTTATAAAACTAGTTAGTAGTTATCTGAAATATATAAAATTGTAGAATGAAAAAGTTATATTTATCAAGTAATTATTACCAGGTTTGAAGATATAATATCCGTGAAAAATTAGAAAAGAAGATTGGAAGAAGAAAATATGAAATTGAAATATACTATAATAAATACCCATTTATTGAAATATATTTCAATATGCTTTTCTATTGTCTTAACAATTATAAAATTTTAATTTTATTTACAATAATTTACAGATTCAGGCACTTTACTTTACAGATCAGTATTTTATCAGGATTGACATTTTTCCAATTATCTCGAAAGTTTTTGAAGAGCGTGATTTTGTAGCCACTTGACTGAATTTTACTTCGAACATACTTTTTAACACCATTTCATACACATGATGGCGGAAAGCAAACATTAACCTTTCTGTAGAAGGTTTTTGTTTTCGAAACATATAGGCACTTTTAATACGACCTTATTTATTTATTTACGTCAAAACGCGTGTGACGTGCTGTGGGGAGACGTTAACTTGAAGTTACATTTATCCAGAAGCAAAACAAAGGGCTATCTCTGCATTTGCTCAAGGGTCAAGGGAAGTGGATGAAAACCTGATCGAGATAGGGGTCGTTGACTCAGAAGCTTAAGTACAATACTTGTTACAGGTTCTTTAGAATTATACAATCCAAATGGTAAATAATACCTTAAATGTCATTGTTAAAATTAATGTTACTTTCCTTTAGGATGATCGGTATAGTCTGTAATTCTTCAGAAAGAGTTGTGCAGCGGAAAGGATTCTCGGGACATAAACTTTTGACCTGTATTCGAAGATGTAGTATCAACAACTAAGTTGCGCTACATCTCCTAAATTCCAGTCAACAATCCCGTTCCAACCAGCTTGCTTTTTTTCTCTTCCTGAAGAAATTTCCAACCTTGGTACGGCAACAAGTTTCCATATGAAATAACAATATGATGACGTTTTTCTTTTGATTTCAAAGTATCTAAAGCAGACAACAGTTTTCCATCCAGTGAACGGTCACGTCGTCTTGTAACTTGTTTGAAAACCAACATATATGGCTACTGGACACTTCACTTATTCCTATGAATTAATTGAACTGTTTACTCACTTTTTGAAAATACATTATTATTATTTCCAAGCCTCAATGGTAACTTTAAGAATATACTCTTATACGTAGCTGAAACCTATCTAGCGCTGCTACTAATTTTGGAGTAAAGAAGTGTGTGCACTTGCATGTCTTCCAGGTCCTGTGTTACCAATCAGTATTGGAAAATCTACTTGCAAATCTATATTTTCATTAGAATCCGAAAATTAATTTTCCAACGGTACATAAGATGTGGTGTCAAAAGAAATGGCACTGAGAAATATTTAGTCGCCGCTTTTCTACCTTGATGGTTCCAAGGTGTACCCTTTCCTCTTTATCAGTCAGTGTTTTTGTGCCAAATTCTAAATACATTATCTCATGTTTCACGTCCCCTATTCAAAATACACTCTTTTTAGAACTGCGTAATTCCACCAACATGTTGACTACTTGAAAACGATGTTTTATTAACAAAATAGCAAGTAGGATAAGTGATGCAAATATGGCCAGTGCAGGTAATATGTCCATGTAGAGACTATGTTGTTATCTGAAACGTTTTACCATAGATGTTGTCTAGCATGCTGTCTGACAGAGCGCAAGAAGTGCATTAGCCCCTTACCAGGCGTATTCGTATACTCGCGCATTCGTACTCAGGAGTCTCAAGAGCGTGCCGAAGGCGCTCTGCCCTTATAACTTCTTTCCAGGTAATTTTATCATTAGTAGCGCTCGAAGGAAGTATACATCAACGTTTAGAGCATTTAATGAGCAATCTAAGCAGATTAATGCTCTTAAATTTGCTCAATTTTTTCCAACATGGAAGAGATTGTTTTTGCAGACAATATGACCAAGGGTGTAGGACTAATTATTAAAGACCAAGAAACTTTAATTCATCCTCCGTGTCAAACTGAATAAACATTAAAAAAATTTTTTTGAAGTTTTCAAGCAATTTCTGACACTGTCAACTTTCTATAATAATCTCACTGCTGAAAATTCTGAATTTCTTATGAGTAACTCAACAATCCTTGCTTTCCTGAAATCATTTCAGGCCGAATTTTTGTAAAATTAGACTGTAAGAGGGTAATTCATATTATATACTAGTATAACTAGCCCTAATTCCATGGTGATGCTACGAAAAACCAGTTATTCTGACAATGGCCACAAAACCTGCGTGTGGGCATTGTCCTTCTCATTACACTGTTTTTGTAAAACAACAACAAAAGATTCCTGAATCACTTTTTTCTGATATAGCTATTTCAATATGTAGAAAAAGTGTTAAATTTCATATGATGATGTTAATTAGGCGAAATGTTGAAATATATAACCAGAAAAATTTGAGGTGCTTAGCGTGGCCGTATTACCTTCACATACATGAATTACTAGCACGACGATACGCCAGATAGCGTTTGGCTGAATCTGAAAATACGGACAAGTTTCTGGCCGACTGGCAATCGGCTCGGGTTGTCCTGGTCCTACGTGCACAAATTTCATTTACAGTTGTTTTGACATCAAACAAATAAATTAAGATGGTATACATTAGAAAAAGACATCCGAATGGTGATACAGTAAAATCCTGTTTTAACTTTAAATACCTTGGCATGGTAATAAATAACATTGGCACATTTGATGATATTAACTCCCGAATAACAATGCGAACGTAAATAACGAAAGCTTTGCACTGAATATTTTAGAATGTAAATATCTGACAAGAAATGAGGAAAAGAATATTCTACAGCGCAGTATAAAATATAGTACTTTACGGAGGACAAATAAAGTAGTGAAACTACATTACTACGTTCTTCCTTTCATTATATCTAATTTTCCAAAATGGAGACATACGATGAGAATGAGACATGCGCAATTCTTTTAAAGGTTCCTTGTTCTATTCGTGGAAAAAATTAAAGAAAAAATCTCGAGCAATTGAGAAAATGTTTTTCATAATTTGCATTAAATTCAAGCTGATACTAAGCAAAATCTCCAAAAACAAAATTTATCAAAACGAATTGGATATAGTTTTTAGAATTTTTTTCAAATGTTGATGTTGCTTCCCAAAAATTACCCTCAAAAATGAATATATCGATTTCAAACTCGCATGACAGGTTTGAATTGATAGGGGAATAACAATTTTGGAGAAAATTGGCCAGCGCTTGCGTTGACCAAAGGATGGGCGGACGGAGTTTTGCTGTCAAATGATTTTTCGGTATTAAGGTCACACAAAACGTGAATTACACAACCTGACTACACAAGCTGTTAGAGGAATAATTTACTACAGACGAGTACATAGCAACGATATTTATCCAGAGTTTCGTTACCAGGGCCCGAACATTTTCCGTTTCCCGGCGCACTATTACAATATTTTCTTTTCTTACGAGAAAGGGTGAGAAGAAAAAAATAAGAGACAAAATAAGGATAATATAAATGAACTACATGAGATAACGGATCAATCGAATTGGATTATATGAGACTATATGAGACACGTCCAGATGATGCCTGAAGAAAAATGGCCAAAGAAAATATTGGAATGACAACCATAAAGAACAAGGAAGAGAGGAAGGCCAACTCTGGAGTGGAAAAAACTCATCAAAGAGGCCAGAAGTTGAAGACTTGGAGATAAGAAAAACCGATGTCTGCGGAGGTCGAAAACGGAGATCTCCTGAAAGGAAAATGCCGAATATTCTAAACGGAAATGCGGACGTTTCCTCCTCACATGCACGTCGTCTCTCACGGATTCTTCATTAATTTTCTGAATGTACTCTGAATGTCATCTAAATGTACTATAATTTTGGTTCATTTTAACAGCGGTTCTCAGGAACACAATGAGTCACGAATGACAGGAAGTATGTTCAAAAAAGTTCAACCTTCCAGCGCCATGCATTAATGTACACAAGACACTTATCATTAACAGTAGTTTAGGCATTATATGCATAATATTACTTACAACAATTAGCTTATCTAACAGAAATTGTAAGTCCCACACATAATATTACGTGCACCTCCAATGCGAGAAAGTAATTATTAGAAGTTAATCGCGGAGTCGGTCTGAAGTAAATGGACTTTCCGAAGATTAATAAGTGTAGGTAGATGCAGATAAATAGTTATCAAGGGCGTTATGCGTGTTCTAATGATGGAGCGGCGCCAAACGAATGAGAGCCTTTGTACCGGGGGCTTTTTGTCCTTCGAGATCATCAGAACTTGTTAATGACCATGGTACATATTATTTTTTTACCTAATTTTAATGATTTAGATTTACTTGACTCGGTTTGTCTTTTCATATTTCTCTTCCATTTTTCTTTCTTTTTTCTCTCCATAAGAGGACAATAAGCATCATTCAACTGTTTTCATACTTACCTCGTAACCACTATACTGTCGATCCAGTTAAGTTGTGCAGTGTACTATATCGAGCTCCATATTGAAGGCAATATTAAGAAATAATATATCAGCAAAAAATAAAAGAATAAATGAGATCTGCACTAGAGCAACAGTTTTTAATTAGGATAACAGCTATTTTTGAAGAAATTTATTTATTTCGTAATTTACTTTAGTTGCAATTTAAGGAATAATAATCATTCTTAAGATCATTTTTTTTATGAGCATAAGATAGTATAAGAAATCATGTTCAAAGTAAAGGTAAACTCACACATTAATGTATCGGTACATAGTTTGGCACATACTTGGGGGCTCAATTTCCAATAGAGGTACATTATATAAAATTACATAGTTTCTTAGGATAACTATCAGTTGAAATTTAATACACAATTTGTGTAATCTTAATGAAATCTGTTCATCAAAGGTAGATCTTGAAACAAAGCCAAATACAGTTTTTCGAAAAACTCTATTTGGCTTTGTTTCAAGATCTGCCTTTGAAGAACAGATTTCATTACGGTTTTGCGTAATTTTGAGTAATAATTATGCAGTTTTAAATAATTATTTCCTCAAAATCCAATTATAACCAATTCAATAACTTTCTATATTTTTTCTCTGTGTGGAAGAAAGGCCGATCAAATAATGACCCAGCGTTCCGTTTTCATCTGTATTTTCTGTAAAAATGTAAAAATGGCAAAAGTATAATATTGAGGGGAGAATTCTTCAAGAATTTTTTCCAGCAAAGAACAAATCCAGATGTACAATAACCATGGTAACTTCTCTATCTAGGGCTTTTGGCCATTCAGTCTACATTTACTTCAATCTCTTTGAAAACGTTCATATTATTTCATTTTAACATTTAAAGAATTTCTGCAAACAGTCATGTAATTAAAACGTCGATGTAGATTAAGGAAATATTTAAATTTCAAGAATGAAAGAAAAATTAAACGACTTATTTGTTCTCCTGAAATAACATTTCTAAGTGTCCTCCTACTAAAATACACAGGACGAAATTATCTGGAAAGTAATACAATTTATATAAAGTGTCAGAAAACGTTCCTCTTCTATCCTTCAATAAGATGATTGTCTCATGAAACGTTACTTATTTATCTTCTTTTACCGGCTACTACCTTATTTAAAATTTCATTTGTTTCAACTATCCTACACACATCCGTTGTGGCTCAAACTTACTAATCAATACGCAAAGAAAGAAAAATCAACCATGTTCATACGCCAAAGCAAGTTTATGTCGAGAACCGAGGGGGTGATATACGAGGCAGTATTAATTTCCAAATCCGACCGGACAGGGGAATAATGAGACGGGCTGATAAATTAACTTCCGAACCCGTTCCGCGCCGACGCTGGGAAGCCATGTGTCATAATTACGCGAGCGCCAGCACATTCACAGCGACGCCCACGAACGAGTGCGTCTCGCGCCGCGGGGCCGACAGGTGACCAGAACCCAGAAGACGCCGCCGGCGACCGCCCCAACACCCACAGCTCTGGTCACCCCCTCCCCGTCCTCGACCTTCTGATTTGAACCGCCCCCCGTTCCCGCCACATTACCTACCTCCACCCCAGCCCGCTCCCCCAGCGACCTATCCGACCAGCGCCTCTCGACCCCAAGACATATTCTACCACCGAGCCCCCTACCGACCCAAGCCCCTCCTCCGACCACCCCTCTCCGACAGCCCCTCTCCGACCCAACCCCCTCCGACCCCAGCCCCCTCTCGACCCACGCCCCCCACTCTTCCTTGCCACCCTCCCGCCCTGCACAACCGCTTCGGCCCTGCACCGCTCCGCCCAGCCCCGTTTCAGCCAGCCCCGTTTCGCCCAGCCCCGCTACGCCCAGCCCCGCTCTGCCCAACCCCATTTCGCCACGCCCCGCTCCGCTCCGTCCAGCCCCGCTCTGTCCAACCCACGCGACCCACCCTACTCACCTTCCCCCCACCTCCCGAAATGGTGTGGCCCTATCCTCCTCACTCTCGACGCCCCAGTCGGCTAAGCCCTCTCCACTCCCGCCCTCCTCCACTCCCGCTTCGCCGCAGCCGCGCGCTTATTTTATTTGCGGAAGAACAGAAGGGGAGCGGCCAACGCATATTGACGCCGGCGGGAAACCGCTGAACCGACAGCGGTGGCGTGCGGTGTGGGTAGTATGGAGGTGGAGTCGCCGCTGATGGATTGGGGAAGTGACGTTGACTGGGAACTCGCTTCTTTCTTGGCACATGGTTTTCTCTTGGTGCGGCTTCACACTCTGTTGATGAAGACTGTTATATTTTAAATGTATTGTATCCTTTTCACTTTCTTGGTTCAAGATTCCCCAAATGAAGCTATCCTCATATCCCCAGTATCCAAAATACGTTTCTCTTTACTTCTTCCAGGATGGGTGATGATATTCCTTCCTCCGCACGACCTTACTTTCTGTAGAAGCCCGTACTGTCAACCCCACCAGTCTATTTTAGTACATGCCGTGGTGCCCCGAAAGCCATGCCAGGTCTTATAAACCAGGTGAGGGGAAGGATTATATAATGATTGCCAGGGATGCGGTACATGGGGCCGCGAGTTCACAATGCCTCGTGGTCACGAACATATGATAAAGTCATCCAAGCCGTACGTGGGATTTTGCCACATCCTTGCTGGCCGCCGTTCTTGGGCGCTTTTGCCTGAAGCCTCGAAGCTCGCCACTGTTATGATACAAATCGCTCATGAATCCGGAAAACAGGAGAGCTACAAAACTGGATAACCAAAGTTATGTAAAGGTATGGAAAATCAATTTCGAGATTTTAACGGAAATAAACGTTTGCATATATGTTTGCCCTGATACAAGAAAATTATTTTTTTCATAACGTGCGTCTCTCTGTGAACACCCCTAGCTCCTAAACCATACGTAGGATTCTTTTCAAAATAGATATCATCGGCGTCTTCCTACAAAAACGAAATTGAAGATGGATATTTCTTCAAATGAAATTTGTTATGCATAATTACTTCTGTCATTGGGATGATATACATTTTTGAAAAACTTTTAGTAGTTTTTACGTAATATTGCATGGAATATGTGCAATTTAAAAAATCTTAAAAAAACATTTTCTCAAAAACGGCTTCAATTTGTTTCTTTACACTTTTGTTTAAGATAGTAAATGTAATCTATGAAATGACATCAACGCAATTTTGCTCTAGTCTTTTGTGTTTTCAAAATTTGCAAAAATTTAATAATTTGACTAGCTTCTCGCATCGATAATATGTATATTAGCGGCGATTTGTTTACATTGTTGCATGTACAAGTACATTTGCCATACAATTAATTTTCATATTAAAATTGGTATACATTTTGTTTTTATAAAACTAAGCAGAAAAAAATTATTTTGGAATATGACATTTTATACAGCGTATTCTTAGATGATGAAAGTATTCATTTCAAAATCTCAATATCATAGATTTTGTGGGTTACGACATTTTGCAGTTTGTTGCAATGTGAATATTTAAGTACGTAAATATCACGGACTAACAACAAATTGTGGTTGTTTATTTATCTTGTATATGCTTTTTCAAAAGCGTGCCTTTTAACAAATGTAAGAAAAAACTTTTTACCATAACCGAAAAAGAAATGACGTTAGACTTTGAAACATTTAAATAAAAGTTTCAAGGAGGGCCAATTTTCGCGATATGCGTAAAAGTATAAAACGGTTGATGTACAACTTTCACCATTTTGTCCGCCGATTTTTTTCTAATATACAGCTACAACTATTTATTATACAAATTGATCGTTACTTTATGACGGCTGAGTCTAATCCAGCTTTCGTTTCTAGTGCGTTATCAAAGTCTGTTTATAAGAAAGTTTTCGTACGGCACGGGAAAGATTTTGAAGTACAATGCGTTGCTTTAACGACCAGTTCATTATGGACAAGAACTCGGTACATGAAAGAATTCCCTCCCCCATGCAATTATTTACTACATGTAATACGCCCGTAATTTCGTACATAAGTACGAAGATGTCGACGGTGAATGGCGTGACGATTGAAGAGGACAAATGGTGAAAGAAATATTAACACGCAAAGAAGAACTGGGGAAATCTAAAATTAGGAGAGGTATACATTAAAAATGTATCAAAGTAAGTATACAAATATATTTATTTGAAACTTAATCATTTTAGTGAAAACCACGCTACGCCTCTGTTCAGTAACATCAGTTTTTTTCTTCAAAGAGCATTGTAGCATCTGAATGTAAAGGGTAGCAATTCTCAGAACAATGCAATAACAATCAGATGCTTACAAGGAGTGTTTCCGGGCACGAATAATAAAATTCAGGTACATGTGAAAACTACACCTCCTCCGCGGAAGCTTCAAGATGATCCGGGGCCGTTCCCACGCCGGGGCCTTGGAGAACACAAGAGACGAATACAGACGCCAGCGGCGGGACGCGTTTCGTGGCAGTTCGTCAACACTCCGAACTCCGCAGCGTTGTAACTTTGCTGCTATGAATTTACGAATGTATCTCACCCAAAGATTTGTACTTCTTTTGTTTCTGAGTTAGGGAAACAATTGTCCAAGGCGGGCCAAGGGTTTTCACCTTTACACTGGACTGAAAAACCAAATTATTACCAGAAAAATTGGGATGACGTCGCATTAAGAACGAAAGAAAAAATTTAATCTGCATGCAATTCAGTAGAGTGAGTTTGGCGATAGATCGTTTGTCATGGAAGTTGAATTTGTAAAATACAACAACGCCAGGCTTCCCTAAATTGTTTTCGATTACTGGCTCTCTTGTTTTTTGTTTTTTTTTTGTTATTTAAGGTCACATCAACATCTAGGTCATTCGCGACGACAATCGCATTTAACGGTATGGTAACTGTGAAGATGACATGATGGGGTGAGGGTATGGGGTGAAAGGACGAACACAAATACAACCATGTTCGAGGCGGGACTTGAATCCGCGATCCTTCGGTCCGACGGCATTACTGCCTTAACGATCTCGACCACCGGACCGGATCTCTTGTATTCAATTTTTTGGTCCGGAGCCGAAAAACAAAATCGTGTTCCTTTTAACTTTATCGCTTTACTTCGTAAGTAGAGAACGTACTGTAATCGTCCACCTGAAAATGGAGATGATTTTAGAGATTTTTTTTGCTGGGTCTAATAACGAAAAAAAATGGATAAATCTTGTTTCTATGTATAGTACATTACTTCCTCTCACGTTATCTAGTCGGAATCCATGTTTTGTGGATCCTTGATACCGAAAAATCGATTGACGGCAAAACGTTCGTGTGTGTATGCCCGTCTATGTTTAACGGAATCTGAACCTTTCAGACGATTCTCTCCAAAATTGCTATTCCGCGATTGATTTAAAGGAACTCAAGTTCTGCTTGTATGAAACTGATATATTAATGTTGGGGTACTTAACATTAAGCCTCAGTTACATTTTAAAATTCTCAAATTAGCTCAAAACGTTTTTATTAAACTTTGTTTCCGAAACGCATAAAAGACGATTAAAAGAATGGTGCTGATCTCATTTTCGTTGAAATTCCTGATTTTTCGAAATTTGCCAAAGATTACAATTTTGTCGGCGTCTTTCTACAACTGCAATATTAAAACTAGAGATTTTATTCTCCAATGAAATCTGCTCGTCAAAGACGTCTTAAAATAAGGGCGTGCATAATTTTTTGAAAATATGAACAGATTTTGCATACTTTTGCGAAAAATTAAGTCAATTTAAAAAAATTATCTTCTCAAAATGGTTCAAGTTTTCTCAACCTTTGTATTTCCAAAAATTGTAAAGCTATTGCAAAACTGCAAATTGGAATATAGGAATTTTTGCCTTAAATGAAATCTGTTCAAAAAAATCAGTTATTTCAGAAAAGTCAAGTACAATTTCTTGAAAAAAACTGTAGTTTTTGCGTAATTTCTTTTTGTTCATTTACTTTATTTTATTTATTTTATTTACAAAGGTCCGTTGCCTCAATTAAAGGACTATCTGTACAAGCATATACATTTATCATCGGTCCAATAATCCATAATATACACATCAAGAGAAGAAACGGAGTCAACAAACAAATCAGTACAGTTCGAGGCGCTGATATAATCATTAACAAAATTCACAATATTAAAAAACGTCACCCTATGACAAAATCGACCACTAGTATAAGGATTATAAATTTTTTTAAAAGAGTGTGCATTTAAATATGGAATAGAAAACGGAATTTCAGATAATAAATAAGGAGCATAAATTATGCCACTAATAATTTTGATCAAAAATATAATTTGTTACATTTTTCTTCTATTTATGACAGAATCTAGATTAAATTTGGCGTAAAGAAATTAGCTATCTATTCCACGTGAAGGATAGTCAGCATTTTAACTCTAAATATTTTGCAAATCTTCACTGATATCCTTCACGATTCTTTATAAGTACAATTTTATCTGGTGACCATAACGCAGAATCTTGTTCAAGCTTAGAACGTGCAAATGCGAAATATAATGCACGCAAGGTTGGTATATTCTCGAATTTCCTAAAAGTTCTCATTAGGTATCCAAGTGATGTGTTCGCAAAAGTAATAACACTTTCAATATGGTATTTAATAGTTAGTTGGCGATCAACGATAACGCCAAGATCTTTTATACTGCCAATTCTCGCAAAAATTGTACCAGAAATGGAGTAATTATAATTAACAAACGACGACCCATAAAATGATGTCACTCAACATTTATTAGAGTTAAGTATCAATTTATTACGCATGCACCACGAGACAAAATTATTAAGATTACACGGTAAATTATCACAATCTTGTAGTGTTTTGATAGGCAAAAAAGCTTAATGTAATCTGCATAAATTAACACATGACAAGTACATTCATCTGCAACATCATTACCGGAAATCAACATCATTACTGCAAAAAGTACGGCGCCCAAATTATATCCTTGGGATACTACAGAACCAGGAGAGAAAGAGTACGTCAGGCGCCAAGCGTATTTAACATAATTAACGCGTGATTCTAAATAAGATTTAATTAAACTGTAATAATTTGATTGTAAGTTAATTAAATGTTGATATTTGTATAAATACATTATGGTTTAGTGTATTAAATGCCTTGTAAAAGTCTGTAAAGGGTAACATTTATCTGACCAAGCTCTACCAAATACGAAAAAATAAACTGTGCAAAAGTTAAAACATTGTGTAAGACAGATCTTGCCTTGATGAAACCATTTTGATTATCTGAGATAAACAGCAAAAAATCTGGATAAAAATATCACAATTATGATTCTCTAAAATTTTTGAAAAATTGGCTACAAGTGAAGTAGGAAGATAGTTTTCAGTTACACCCTTGTCACCCTTTTTAAAAACCGGACAGATTATCGTATTTTTCCAGATATCTGGAAAGATACCTGTAGAGAGTACTTTCTCGAAAATGAAAAATAAAATGATTCCGAACAGTCTCTGAGAAAAATTGAGGGTATATCATCTGGGCCAGAAGTTAGTTTATTGCGTATATTTTTTTATTTATGAAATATAAATTCTGGATCAATAATATCTTATAAATATCTCATAAGATATTTCCCAATAAGCCATCAGCATGAGCAATTTGAGATCGACGTAAAGGATCTACATTTGTAAACAATTTTTCACAAAATATTAAAATTATTTACATTAGTCTTGGGATCGTTACTGGGTGTTCCATTATACATTAGGGTCTTTGAAATGCGAGTAAATGTGGACTTAGACAATGACAGAGATAAAAATCGCGTTTTATTACTAATAAGATCTGTTTCAATAGCCTATTTATTGATTTATTTACTCAAAAAACATTAAAACTGTACGTGACGTATGTGGGAGAAACTTGATTGTAGTCTGCAATCAGAATCATGGTATCTTTTGGTAATTGGGGCACTTAAAAGTTTGATATCAAAAAGTAGGTCATCATTTCTTATACTTTCGAAGCATTTTTCAATTATCTTATACTTTCCAAGCATTTACGTTTTTAAAATTTGTAATTGATGAATGGTGTCAGTATTGAACCACAGTGGATAATTATAAGATTTGGTAGCAATTAAAGGAATCATGGTATTCAATTTTTTTTAGAATTTGTCACTGATAATTAACTGTTATCAAAAACTGTTGTCCAATCCACCATTAAGAGTTGCTCATTAATAACAGAGAATTTGGCTTTTTTATAATTGCGACGTGCAGATTTCATTGGCATAGACAAGTTGACGTGGGTTTTTTGACTGGTAAGTAAAAACCAAAATTCGAAGGAGGATAATATGGATCAATATTAAATATAGAATCTAAAGAAAGAGTTACATTACAATGAATAAAAGCAAATAACAAGTCAAGAAATTTACCGTGACAATTATTTACACGATTATATTGTAAAATATTTTTAAACGTTGACAGGTTTAATATAATATTAGATTTAGAATCAAGAGAAGAATCTAAGAAAAAATCAACATATTTCGGACAATTAAAGTCAATAATGATAGTAATTTCACTTGACTATAGATATTGAAGCTCATTACAAAAGAGTCTAAGATCGGTTTGGTCTACATTGTGAGGTATGAAAACAATTAAAACACTTAATACCAACTCGTTAAAGAGTAGTTTAACCCCAACGATATCATTGTTCAGAAACAATTGATGCAATAAAAAATCTGAAAAACAGCATCAAATGTTAACCTTTACTATTCTCACGATTAGAACAAGGGACACTCAAACGAATGGTGCAGGTCTTTTCGTCGAACTTTCTGGACTTTCGAAAATTGCAAAAGTTAGAAATAATATGGGACATTATGTGCTGTTGTACCACCACTAGTTATAGGTAGTTGTAACTTATAATCGTGATCGCGGCTGAGTTAAATAAAATTACCGTAATAACAATACGGGCGTAATATGGCAAAATTACAACGCCGCTTCGCGAGAAGCGTCTACATTTGAAATGAGGCTCCTTGAATGCCAATGTAATTTGCGATGTTTGAAATTGCACTCAACACGGAATTTTTTGCTAAATTTGTGTTGATACAATTGTTTTAAAAGTAGTAATTTCTTACAGACAACATTTCCATTGTGTTCCAGATACAATACTTTAGTAATAAACGGAGATAAATTTGTCACGTAATTGTAAACTATTCATAAGTTTATATTTATGACGTGTAAGATCTGCGCGTTTAGTTTTTAAAGTAATTTCACTTCAAAAAGTTTTGATTTCTCATTAAGGTAATCATTGAAAGGTGGGAGCTCTCTTCGAAATAATCAAGGTAGGCTTATGTGAAATTATCGTTGGTTATCTTAGTGTGCTGCAAATAATGTTTAACACCCCACGCACCTTATTTGATTAAGCGTTTTTCTAGAGTTAGCTTAGTAGAACAGAAATTGGAATATGAGAATCTTACGGAATCCTGACTAAGAATGCGAGAAATTATGTGCGGTCTTATCATCACTAGTTTTGAGATGATTGGTAGATCCTGGATTTAAACTTGGAAGAATTCGTGGTTCATCCAAGCACATTTTCAATTTAAATTTCATTCGTGATGGAAAAAATCTAAAGAGCAATCTCATATACATAGGTAAAGTTTCCTTTCATCGTAGGAAATACGAGAGTAGGGAAGAATAAATGGC
This sequence comes from Gryllus bimaculatus, assembly GCA_017312745.1. Classification (NCBI taxonomy): domain Eukaryota; kingdom Metazoa; phylum Arthropoda; class Insecta; order Orthoptera; family Gryllidae; genus Gryllus; species Gryllus bimaculatus. The sequence continues at coordinate 3,521,778 of BOPP01000098.1, forward strand.
AGCATTGGTCCAACTATCCGAGTATAACAGGCTGTGTAGAGGAGGTTCGGACTGCACCCGCGACAATTTCGAAACCTTCGATTCAAGGAGATGAATATAAGAATCGCATGGGATTCCCCTCAATCAATTTTCAAGCAACATCTAAACCAAAGGCATTTTTCACTAGTGTTGATGTAAGCTGTTCGTGAAACACGCGTACTCTGTTCGTGAAACACGCGTGTGAAGAAACAACGTAATGCATGCTGTAATGCGCAAAGTAAGAACCGGAAGTTCACGGAAATGCATCGTGGATAATTACGCTGAGTGGAAATCCTGAAATTCCCAAGCCAGTATCCTACAGCAAACTGTCAGCAAACGAGCGATAATTGAATGTTGTTTCGGCTAGTCAAAAAGAAGATTGCCACGTCTTCACCTCGGTCTGAGAGCAGTATTTCCTTATACTAACCTGTATTATTTTCCTAAATTGGTTTGAAGGTCCATTAATATTTTAGGCAGACATTCTTTCACATAATACATTTTTATTAAATTTATACAATTTTTAAACAGACGTTTCAAAGGTCATTGGTCTTCAACTTCTAAGTTGAGTCTAATAAATTTAAGTGAATACAATATTAAAGAGACAAATTTGCTATCGTCTTTCGTTTTTGAGGTGTGTAATTGTTTATAAGAAATTAGCATCTCATGACAACTATTTTTTGGCAGTCAATCGTTACGCAGTTTCCACGCAAATCTTTTCTTCAAGCCGTTTTACAAACGGCTCGTTTCGTTTCTCCGTCACATACGTTTGAAGTTCCCAGCAGGGGTAGAGCGGACATGCGGCCACAACGCTAGCATATATTGGTATGAACATTGTAGCTAGATAGATATTTCTGGTTTTCAGCTCTCTAATTTTTATTTTATTCTAACTACTATAAGTTCCCTTTGTTTAACAAATACCACAAAAATTTAAAAAATAACACTTGAGTCGGCTACCGACAAGTCCTAACGTTGGGAGCAAGAAAGAGGCAGCAATTGGAATCCTGAAATACCTTCCCCTGAAAATTGCCTTCTTCCTCCTCGCGTTGGAAAGCCAAATAAGCTGAGCTTGTTGTAAGCACGAATCATAATACTCAATATCCCCAGGAACCTTCTTAAGAAGCCAATTCTTCAGATATAAAATTGTGTATGAAATTGTGAAAAATAATTCATATTAAATTTTTAAGGAACTGGAATGTAACACAATGGAAAGAAACTTCATGAATTAATGTCAGCCCGAACAACAAAGAATGTGAACTTATGAAAGTGGTTACACGGAATGTTAGTTGTTTTAAACACATTTCCTTTGTTTAAAAAGACAGGCTACAGCCTAAAAAAAGAAAGAAGAAAAAAGAAAGAACGTTTTGCCTAAATAGTTATACACATATAAATATACACATTAAGACTTCCGGCTCCGTACTCACAAGTTTCAAAAATGTAAATACATTGTTATAACATTCACATTTTCATTCTAACCAGTTGGTTTGCCTTTAGAAGGAGGTAGTATCAGCATGGAGTATACAAAAAAGTGAAAGTAGAAAATATTCATACGTTTATTTATGGACATCTGTAACATAAGGAATGTGAACTTACGTATATAGTTAAGTGAATTTTTGTTGGTAGTTAAGTAAAAATTAGTTGATGGTCAGATTGACGGAGAGCATCATGAAAACGGCCCTGAGAAGGGAAATGACGATGGAAGAACGAAGACGTATTGTGAATTTAGCCATGAGGGGAACATTACTACGAAGACAATGGGAAGACTTCATTCAAGTATTCAAGATGTAGACCAATTCAAGAACGATGGCAGATTAATTAATAAAATAGGCTAAGGACGAAATCAGATACTCAACGAACGATATTAAAGAAATATTGTCAATAACATCAGCAGGAATTCTCACCTAAGTGTCGTTAAAATGACTCCGTGCTAGTTTCAACAAGAGGGAGAACTGTATTCTCAGAAACTGTCCGTAAGTTGCAGTCCGAGTCGCATGTCACAACGGGAGGGAAGCGAAGACGACTTGGAATAGTAACGCAAATTTACACAATATACTGCAGTTTGCGAAATATTACAGAAACCACCCTTCGGAGTACCGAAAAACTGATTTTCAGCAATGAAAGTAATTTCAAGATATTTGGATCAGATGGGCAACAGTACGTGTGGAGGAAGGTAAACGCAGCCTTAGAAGATAAAACTGTAACGCAAGCATAAAGCAACTGTAATTCACGGCAGGGCTCCGTAATGGTATGGGGCTGTATGTCTGCGTCAGGGGTCGGAAAACTCCATTTTATTGATTCCAAAGTTGAAAAATTTTGATATTTATTAATTTTAGAAAGTAAGCTAATCTTGTACTGAGGCCGACATATTACTTTCATCAAGCCGTTCATCCATTCAGCGCATATTGTGAAGTTATGGTTGTTTATATGCACAATAAATCGCGTTGAAACGCGGCCACAATTACTCGATCTCAATCCTATTGAGAACGTTTGATGTGAATTGAAAAAAAAAATCCAGAAGAATAAAAATCGCGCCTGAATTTACAAGGAAGCTTGTGAGATGATTGCCAGCAAGACTGGAGGTCGTTATTTGTGCTAAAGGTTCTTTCCATAAACTGATTAATTATTTTTCGTTTTATACTAAGACAAATTGACAGTGTACGTCCATTTTTGTTGCATGTGCATTGTTGTTTGTTGTGTCCATGTTTGTTGCATATGCAGTAGAAGTTTTATTTACTATTTATTCAGTTATTTCAATATATTTTTGTAATGTATGTGGGAAGAAGATTTGCATTAATACCTGTATTATTTTTTACCTCACAATTTTGAAATAAATATTTTTTCTATGCCATTTTATATTTTCTTACGTAGTGTACGATCAATTTTGAGAGCCACTGTCTAACTATCCGATCCATCATATTGTTCATGATTTAACAGAATATTACATGAAATATCTTCAATGTGAAAATAAATGAATTAATTCGTTGCATTGTTTTATGAATGGTAACGCTATTTATTTCCTCTTGGTAATGAAATAATATCTTTAAATTTTGTTGGCAACGAAACAAACCGCTGGGTGTTTCCATCATTTCTTGTGCAACGACACTCTCAGAAATAGCGGTCTACGAGATCCGTGACCTCATGATCTGTGACCTGCGATCGGCGACCCGTTTAGTTTCCTGGCAGAAATCAAATAATATTTTTCTGTCTGGATACAATTTATGCTTAGGTTATGTTAGGTATTGTTAAACATCTAGTTGGTTAGTATGTTAGCTATAGTTGAATCAGACAGTTTTAGGGTACATAGCTTGTTGACTTTTACATAGTAAGTATTCTTCACATTGCGAACGATATGTCATTTCACAGGCGAGGCAAAATTAGAGTTGCTCCTATTGAATAAATAAACAAACAAACACCTTGTCAGTCACTTATAATAATTAATTAAGCATTCTTCTTCTGCACTTCATGGATTAGGCTGAGCCTGTTCCGTCTTCACAAGTTTTTTTTCCATCGTCTTTTGGGTCTTCCCACGTCTCTCCTTCCAAGCGGTTGGTAGAATAAAGCTAATTTAGGTAGTCTTGAGTCATCCATCCTTTGCTAATCCACGCAAAGGATTAAGCATTCTAATCAGTTATATTGGCGAAAATCCATCAATATTAAAATTGTACAAGGGACTGTCGTGGTTTAATAAAATTGCTTGCTTCGACTTGATAGCGTGCGTTCTTACCATTCAAGTTCACGAAAGCTTTGCGATAATTTGTTGCGTTAGTTGAAGGTATTTCATGATTTAACAAAATATTACATGAAATATTTTCAGTGTGAAAATTAATGCCAGGAATCAATTCATTTTTTTATGAATGGTAACGCTATTTACGAAATTCTTCAATCACTGAATTCACGAAATCCAGATATATTTAGTTTGTTTTAATTATTTTTATTGCGCACTTTGAAACCGAATTATTTATTATGATTTAAATTTTTCATGAGTATTGCTTTATTGTATTAAAGATTTCATGGCTGTACAATTAGCGTAGAACTCCTCTTGTAATGAACGTCATGTGCCTCACAGTGTTTATGCGTGCTCTTATCCTACAATAAACGAGGTCTCGATAAAAAATTTGGCTGTTTTTCAATGTCAGTGGGTTAGTGGCACAATTGAAGCTTATCTTAATACTTCTTTTTCAAGGGTAAAAAAGTTATTGCCTCATTGACGCCAAGTAGTGACGCTGAGTAAGTTTCGGCGCTCCGAAGCATAGGCTGGGTTCTTCTGTTTCCACTGCATTCCATTCCACCAGTACTCTATCCTTGTGTTCATTACTCGCTACGTCATGACATAGCACCACCATCATCATGTGTTAAAGCTCGAGGACGGTCGAGATTAGGTAGTCCCAGCAATTCAAAGGTATTTTTTCCTCCTCTTCCCTCTTCTTGCTCCTCTTCCTCTTCTCCCCATTGCCCTTATTCCCTTAAGGGGAGCCAGAATGGGCAAAAATGAAGAAAATATTTTTTTTACTTTTTTGGGATATTAATTAATTTATAGTTTTTGAGTTAAATAAGCCCGGTTTCATATTAATATCTAGTCTCTAAGTATTTGTTTTTAAATTTTGAACTTTATGTGGAAGTGGGCGTGGTCTTATGACGCATCATGGGTGTTGATTGTACATTTCATCTGTTTTCGATGCGAGAAATAGTTAATACTTTGTTTTCTAGTGTTGGGCACACTGTTTATAGTAAGAATTCAGAGTGGAATAGCGTCAAAATAACAGCGTGTTAATGTTTGCTCAGCATATGTATCGGGAATGCACTGAAAACTTTTGAAGTCGTTTCTCGTAAGTTTGAAATGTTCATCTTAATGGAACATTTTCTCAAAAAAAACTATTAATGGAAGGATGTTCGAATTTTAACAGAGCGTGTAGCACACCACTTTATATACATTAAAGGGGCGAATTTATTAAATGTTAAATACTTTAAACAATATGCTTATAAAAGTTAGTATTTTTAACATCAAAACCGATTAGAACAGACAAAATTTATATTTAAAATACTATTAATAATTTTTAAAAACGGATTCGTTAAAATACATATAAATAATTATTCTTCACTCCCATTAAATTTGAAGTGTGTAAATGAAAAAAACTAATTTCTGAGAAAATATTCCTTACATTGACATTGTTGAGATAGAGCATAGGATTGTTTTTGTTTTCATCGACCTTTTTCTCCATGTACATCCTATCCTCGATCCTCTTCTCTTTGTGGCTCTATGGCATCTATATCCGCCTTTAGGCCTGTTCAAACATACCCTTCCACACATTCAAGTTCTTAATTTTGTACTTTCACTTTCTATTTCCCATTTTCTGAGTATCATTCTATGAAAGATGTACTGTGTTTCATAATGTTGACTTCTTTCATTTGATCATCAAAATATCCATATATTCTTACCAGCTTTACCTTTCACAGTCCTTTGTTTTTTTTAGAGCTAATAGGAATTTTCACCAGACTACATTAATTGCCGTAATTGTCTTATAATTGCCCCACATAATTTTTGCACTCGTTTAGGTAGTAGTCTCTCTCATTGGTTAACAATGTAAGCCAAAAATTATTATTTTTAAGATAAATTTTTGCAGTATGTATATAGTGTAATAGTTAAGACAAATGAATTTAATAAAAAAAAATATCTTAGTGATGCAACGTGAGCGAGTACACATACTTCAATCATTTAAGATGGAGAGACGATGGAGATTATCATAGTTAATATCACAAGTGGTTTGGAATCTGTCATTAATATCCAAAGCTGTGATTTTGAATGAAAGGTACATGATCATTGAGATCATGATTTTACAAATGGAAATAAATCTGAAGTAATAAATAGAGCCCGGATATCAAAGCAAAATTCTTATTAATTTTCACAATTTGGGCGTTTGCTATCATAACCTGCACCATTGTTTTCCAAAATGCACCTTTTTTACATTTTTTTATTGATTTAGGAGCTCGTCTTGAACATTACTTCTGGAAAGGTGTGTGGTTGAAATTCAGTTAAGTCGCACCTAAACTGTTCAGAGAACATATCATGTTTCTAACATAAGACATGTGAATGTGATAAGAATTCCTTCTCATGTTAAATGTGTGGGATGGAGTGAGCTGGTTTTGATAGCAATCGCTTCACATGTAAATCATAGTCGTAAAACACTCTCTGACAAACGTTTGGAAAATTCTTAAGTAGTGCTTATAAATTATAATAAACGGAGATTTTATTTAACAGATTAATAAAATAGATTTTTAGATAGCTTAGTTGTTTTTGATTTTGAATTAAATAGCATACTTTTTTAAAATTACAGCGCATGTTTTACTCCTAGCCACCATTACCACCGGTTCAGAAGTATGCTTTTTATTTTTGTACGTAGGAAGCAATTAAAACTGTGTGAGACCTGCTACGGAGAGAAGTGAATTTTGTGCACGTTTTAAAAATTCTGTGATCTCTGCCCTAAGCCATATACTAGTTGAATTATGAAAATAGATATAAATGAGCTTTATATATATATTATTTTTTGCTCATTTCTTAAGAAATATGCAATTATCATAGACAATAAAGCAATTTTGATGGGTAAAGATTCAAAGCTGGAATAGGATTGTATATAGGAAAGTTGCAGCATGTTTTAACATTACCCTGCTCATTTAAGATTAAGACAAAATCTTGGGAGTCATCACTCAGCACAACCAGTTATTATTGTTACAATAATCACAAATGTAGGCTGAACTCTCTGGCCCGGTACAATTACTGTGGGTCTACATTCTGCACTAGATACACTGCATCCACAATTCTCCCATACAATCTTGAGAAAATTGCGTTATTAAAACAGTCTGGTAGTAATATGAGACAGTTTCATAACGCTACCAATCAAGTGTCCCATATTACAAGATACCAAGCCATCTTAAATTTGCCAACATATCATACCGAACATTGCTTCTTATTTCTAATCCTTAATAATATTAAACAATTGCAATATTAGAATGTCAACTTACCTCCTACATTTATTGGAAAATCACTAGATAAGCCGAAGAAAATTGCACTTCAGTTCAGAGATAAAAAAAACTTTTCACTAAAGCACTACTAACTGCAAATGTTCACCTCGGGAAAGTTCGAAAACTTATGAGACCGGCCGTTGAGAGAGTGCAATAATGATGCTTGATTACATAGTTATTCACTCATTCCACAAATGTCAACATTATACAGAGGCGAAAATTTTGCTATTTCATATTTCTACGGGCGGGCGGGCAGGCGTACAAATTTAGAAGTAAAAATAAGAGCAACTAGTTACAAAGTTCTAGAGGTTATTTTTTCTAAACTTAGCAACTGGATTTATTCACTTTTTCGTTACCAGGGCTCAGTAATAAGAGTTTTTCTGTAAAAAATTTGCCGTTGTTTCGCGCAGCATTGTGTGACATTCTTGCTATTTCGTAGCGAAAAAGTAAAAAGAAATGCGATTTGGTTGGGCCATACATTAAGCGTATTAAGTTTTTACAAAAAATAATACAAAGCAAAAGAGACGGAAGGAAGGAAGGAAGGAAGGAAGGAAGGAAGGAAGGAAGGAAGGAAGGAAGGAAGGAAGGAAGAAAGGAAGAGGAAATAGAGAAGAGGATGGATTATCTGAATGCTTAACGATCGGAGTAATAGAAGCGCATGAAAAACGAAACACAGGATACGTGGACATCCCGTCGACGCCTGTCGAAAATAAGATTATAAAAACTGGAAAAAAACTTGCGCCCAAGCATGCCAGTGTCGTAACACGCTGTGCATATGGATTCTATGCAATAGAGGGTCGGCGATATTGTTATCAGTTCGCTCCCGATTGGTGTAGCATGAAGACTGCCTCGACTGAGTGGGGCAGAGAGGGCGTCCACTCAGCTGGCCGATTAGTGCCGTGCAGTTTGTCCTCGATCGACCATAACCCACATTTCAATCAGACTCGAGCCAATCGAATACATCCGAATGCATGAGTTAGCTAATACAATTCGAAGACTGCACTGCTGTTTCATCTACTTTGCCTCGCCTTTCGTAGCACGCGCTATACAACGGCGGTGTCTGGGATCTCCGAGTATTGTCCGATCTTTCAGAGATGTATCCTTTTTACGTGACAATACGAAGAAGAGTGTTATATAAGGAACTCTGAACTATGTGATTTTCATCTCAATTTCAAAACTTATGAACCAATCAATATATTTGAATGAGTGAAGAGCCATATCTCTTTCAGTGAAGGGATGCTGCAAGCTGTGTAGTTACATAAAATAAATATAGTGGACATTAAAGGGAACTGGTTGATTATTTTGGAATACAGGATGTGTCAACTGTTGTCATTAGTATCGTAATTGTTGTGTATGATATATCAGGGAGGTGGCGGTGTAAGTCCCAGATAGAAACGCCCAAACCGGGAGCTGCTCCAAGCTTCCAACTGGTCTCCTGATATGTATGGTACTGTAGTATGTGCGTGTGGGTGTGTGTTGTATGTGTGTGAGAAACGGTAGATGGTAGTTCCCTCCTCTACCGTTTCACACATACACGCACACACACACCAAGATCACCCGCGATATTTCCTTCCACATCCTTGTTGGATGAGGAAGGAAAGATCGTGCGTGATCCTGGACCCATTTTTTACGGTACTGCTCCAGCATTTACCTTGTATCGACGGGTGAACCGTGGAAACTTACTGTTGAGATCAGACGGTCGCTACAATTCTCCTACAGACAGCGGCTGAATTCGACCTACCTTCGTAGCTAGTGTCAAAACGCGTCACCTTCGGGACTTGAATCCCAGGGTCTCTCGGTGAAGGACACTGCAGTGGCTGTAGCAGTTGCTCTGAGCCATCTTAGCCTGTCTATGAATTGAAGAAGGGGTGCAAAGGGGACGTGTAATAGGGTGTGTTGCTTCAGGCCACGCCAAAGGACGCTCTGCAAACGCGTTTACCGGGAGAGGTGGCTAAGAGCATCAACTGATGTGCCTCTGACCGGGAAGTCCTGGGGTTTGAGTCGCGACGGTGGCAGGATTTTCGACACTAGCCAGATAGTGATGTCGAGTTCTCTCGCTGTCTGAAAGAGAATTCAATCGGCAGCTCCTGAGCAAAAACATGCACTACATGTACGGGACCAATGACCCTGGTAGTAGCGCCCGGAACCACTAACAATCAATCAATCAATCGAAGGTGCTTTTCCACCTGGTCATCCGGAATACTATGAGACTTTTTAGCCTATTAACACTGCAATATAGATCACCTACAATGAAAAATCGTTTTGGTGCAAGTTTGGTATTATTATCATTTCCTATATCAACACTTTAAATAAACAATCATGTTAGTAATACAATGAAGTGTAAAAGAATATTATTAAGTTCACAAATTTTGACCACTAAGCTACAATCACTTTGAAACGCGAGAGAAACTAAGATGTTTTAATGCCAAAGAACGTCACATTTTTACCGACAAATTTTTCAAATATCTAATATTATTTGTCGCGTCTTATTAAACGTTGACTTAAAATAAAATGAACACAATAAGACCAGCGAAATCATGAAAATATTACCCATAAATGTAACATAAAACAAATATTAAATGGCTAGTGCTATTGAAACTGTATTTCGTAAAAAAAACAACAGCTTCACATCGATTTCAAGAAAATGAGAAACTTTTAAAACATTCTGAAAGTTGATTGAAGGAAATGGTATACGAAATCCCGGATGATACTTATTTTGCATCATCCTACTAATTATATTTTTAATAAAGGGCCACAAATATAACATATTGCTATTTTTAATCAAAATATTAGTGTAAATTTAAATCACAAAAATATGCATTTAGTGTATGTTCAATAAAAACATTTTTATTTCACAAGGATGCAAAAATATTGTTTATATTACAAATAGGAATCCGCCACCTATTCCTCAGTACTGTTCCTTTAAAATATACATAGTTTTTGGGGCTCCATATAATAGAGCAAAATTCATCCTGTGCTGTTAAGTTTTCTTTCCATACGAGGAATAACCGGTTTTCTGGGGTCACTGGAAGGTTAATTATCAGCCATTATACCTCTGATGAACTAACTACCAGACATCAAAGAAAGTTATGTTAAGCGATAATAAATTAGTCTTTATATTAGTAAATATTCTTATCACGTGCCACATGAACGCAAAAAATACATCATGTCATCACCCAGCATCAACGTGTGTCCATTAGTTCTGACTAGTTCTATGAATCGCTGCAATAACATTAGCACAACAATTACTCAACGATTTCAGTTTTTGCCAAGGGTTAGAGTTTGAAGAGATAACAATAGCAGAAAACGCGATAAAAACTATTTTACACCATCAATTGCCTACTAAACAGAAACAATCTTTAACCACATTTATAGATATTTAATTAAAAATTGATGTTGCTGTTGACAGAAGAATTCTCTACTGAAACGGAAGTTGTAAATCCACACAGTTGCAAAGTAATTGCACTATAGCTCAACAACTTACAAAAAAACAAGTATGGCGTCGCTTACATCGGGAGGCACGGCGAAGCCATCCCCCACTGCACCCGAAGGGGATCTCAGTTGAACTCAAGGACCGCCTGCAGCGATAGCGGATTTGCTCTTGAAAGTTAGTTCCCACGCTTCAACACTCTGGAACGTTCGTCAAGGGCAAGCAGTCTTTCCCCCGCCCGCCTAGGCCGAGGCGGCGGCGGCGGCAGCGGCGGCGGTGGTGGTGGCTCCTCAAGGCGGGGAAATTGATCCTCAAAGAGGGGAAACCTTCCCCACCGCCACTATTCGCGTATGCGCAGTCCATGTTTTTTCTAAGTGGCCGAGCTTTAGATCGTTATTTAATAAAAAAAATTATTTTAAACGTTATAAAATGTGAAAAATCAAACGAGTTTTCGATTTAAATGTATGTACTTGGCGTTTTACGTCGATTGTCTGATTTTCCCGGCTAGTTAACGGTACACCCCACAAATGGGCCTAGTTAACTCTCGCTCGGGGGGTGGGGTAAGAGAGATTAACGGTTAGAATGATCATACTAGCGCCGCGTAGCATGTTCTCTCCGAATTAATGTAAACGGAGTCATAGGTCGCCACTGTTCCCTATGTGATCAAAATATGCAACCATCCCAAATTACCATTGGAATAAATAAAATTGTCTCTTATCAATTGACTAATTGTAGCCTGTCTGGACAATGATAATACGAAATGATAATAACTAATATCTTACGATTGCAATCAAGCAGATCAACCAAAATGCAGATTTGTATAGTATTTTTATCTAAATAAATTATATTTAATTTTTAATTCATACATTTCTTCTCTTCTTCTTGTCAAGGATTAGGTTCTTCACTGTGTGCCCTGCCCATTTTGCTCGAAGACTTCCAATATCAGTTTTTCCTTTTGGTCGATGCTGCATTGCCAAAGCTGGAAGCCGCCTACTAGGCATTCGTTCTAGATGTTCCCACTGTTTTCTGGTATTTGTCACCAGCTAGTCAAGTAATGATTCTACCCGAAGTTCTTTACTTAGATCAATATTCCTTTATTCTAATATTTGAATATTAGGGAAAAAAGGAATAAAAAAATAACATATAATTCATAGAATAGAAAAATAGATATAGAATAGATAAATTTAAAAAAAAATCATTTGTATGAAGAAATGGCATTCTGTGGTAACTTTTCATTCGTTAAACGAAACTGTGAAATGTGATGTGAATGCTTACTATAAAATGAATTGTATTACTCGTGCTAAACTAAAAACCAAACAAAACTTAAACCAAGATGACCTTGAATGTTCCACATTCAAATGTAGTCTATAACTTTTTCGTGAGACACTCGTTCCGTGATTGTTTGCAATTTATCAGTCAGGGGATCAAGTAAGCAACACATTCGAACGTAGATAAATTAGACCAAAGACGCAACAAAATTTGAAAAGAAAATAACGTCTTGAATTTTTTCTCCGGAAAGGCCATTAATGATTGGTTTTACACAATAAAATCACGAGTATACTATGCAACCGTCACCACTTGCTTTAAAATATGGAAATGTCCACATTTCAATTGTGAATTAAATACACAAGTTCATTCTTATCTTGGCTCGTATTTGTTTGTATCAAATTAGTAATATTAACCTCTGCGAGGAACCTGGTTAAGTTCTAAGAAAAATTTGAAGCAATTTTTTAAAGTTAGAATAAATGCTAATAAAATGACGACGTTGAAGACACCACATTAAAAACGTTATCCATAGTGTAACAACGTCAACAATGCCTTTATTATCCTTTGGAACCTGACGTTTTCAATATCTTATACGAAGATTCGCAGGTCATTTGGTAAACCTTTAAAAGAAAATTGGACATTGAATTTACGAAGGCCAAAATAAAAGAAAGCAAGTTCAAACAGAAGACGACCTTGAAGATGCCGCATCAAAAAAACGCTGTCGATAACTCTTGTGCCACCAAAGAGAAACCTGGACCACGAATGCTTGCGATTCATCTTAGCGTCTTGCGAGAAGCCACTTCCGGGCGTCGAAAGTTCTTTCCTCCGCTGTTAGCACACTCGCCGCCATCTCCCAGCTTTCACTACTTTCACTGCAAAAATCCTCCGGTTTCCCGGGCGAGGACAGGCCTGTTTTTTGCTACCTGGCTTACCATCGCCTCTGGGTCCGGGGAAGGTTGTAGACTTTCGAACTATGAAGAGGGGGTAGCGGGGAGGACGACTGGTACGGTAAAAACGCCCACAAAAACATTCGTCAAACTAAGATAGGTTTTTCACAATTTTTTTTTTTCAGCGGAGTAGTGAGATTTAAATTTAAGTTTCTATGAATGTCTTCAAGAATATTAGTTGAAAACAAAACACACTTCCATTTCGTAATTAACATTATTTTGTTAATTTGTTACTCCGATAGTAAACACTCAAAATAGTATACTACTACTCCTTCTACATGCTTTCTTTTGTAAGTTTGTTTTCTTTTGTAGGTTCGAACTTTCTATAACTATCAAATTGGGTATGGGTTCAGTTTATGAATTCATTGAATTGCTAATGTGACTTCTCTCCATTACGCCATAATATGGCGGAAGGAATTCTGACTAGTAATTAAATTTTGCTTCACGACATAAAGAGAGTTTCACTACCTGTGTACGTTTTCTTCAGGTCAGAGGGGGATATAGTTATTAAAATAATCATTCTCTATAATAGGCGATAGCAAGTCGATTCCTTCCGACATTTTTCTTCTCTCCAAGTTCGTCACACAGTTTTCAAGTAATGTTTGGCGTTAATTATAAATAATATTATTAATGCGCTCTCATATATTGCAATCTAAGCAATTTTATCTGCTTTTCTATGGTATAGGATCAGCTAAAAATTAATTAACTTTTATTGATAGTTTTATGGAGAATATTGACATTAATTGTCCAAAAGCTTAAATTTCATATTATTAGAAATTAAAAGTGTGAATAAATAATAATATTTATTTATAAAATGTAAAATAAATTAATTACATCTTAACTTTTGATTGATGGAAAAAAGGTAAACAAAGAAATATGCTTCTTCCAAATTTGCCATTTTATCGGGAATTCAATTCATATAAAAAAGTTATCTTTTATTTCGTGAAAGAAGTCTTAGACGCTGTCATAAAATATTGATGCAACACAAGAAAATCCATGTTTTTCATTTAAGCAAAAATATTTATTTCAATTATATTCGGATAAAATAAGGTAATTAATAATGCATGAATTTTAACTAATGCTGAAATCAAATTTGACACTGACATTTCATGGTTTGCTGCTTGGTTAGTCACGTAAGAGCAGTGGATGTTTTTACTCGGGAGTTGGCGGTGATCTTCCTTCGCTGGATGGCGAGATCCGGCTCCGACCTTCGTCGGATAGCGGGGTTTCTCTCAACCAGGTATCTCCCACCGGCAATTCACCGCCCCTGTCGGGATAAGCTCTTGGCTCCCAACCGGTCTCCCGGCATGTGGTGGTGTAGTGCATGTTAGTGTAAATGCGTGTAAGGGGTAAGCAAAGCGGCAATGAACGCGCGTGGTCCTTGGCCCGTTTATTAATGTACTGCTCCAGCATTCGCCTGGTGTTGATAGCAGAAACTACGGAAAACTCCCGATCAGACCAGCCGTCCTTCAGAATTCTCCTCCAGACAGCAAATGATTTCGACCTAGGTGTGAAGCTGTTGTTGAAAATCTTGTCACTGTCTGGTCTGGTCTGATTTTGGTCTCGAACCTAGGACTTCCCTGTCAGAGACACAGCAGTGACATCAGTTGATACTCTGAGCCACGTCTCCCGGTCTGACATTTCATTAATCAGTGGTGTGGGAATGAATTACCTACTTTAATAGAAAGTAAGCAAATAAATTTCTTTTCACAAAACTATATACACTGAAATTTCAAAAAACCTGGTACACCTGCCTAATGTCGTGTAGGGCTCCCGCGAGCACGCAGAAGTACCGCAACACGACGTGGCATGGACTGAAGTAATGTCTGAAGTAGTGCGGGAGGTAATTGATACCATGAATCCCGCAGGGCTGCCCGTAAACTCGAAAGAGTACGAGGGGGTGGAGATCTTTTCTGAACAGCACGTTGCAAGGCATCTCAGCTATGCTCACTAATGCTCATGTCTAGGGATTTTGGTGGACAGTGGAAGTGTTTAAATTCAGAAGTGTTCTTGTAGCCACTCTGTAGCAATTCTGGATGTGTGGGCTGTCTTATTGTCAAGTTGGAATTGACCAAGTCCGTCGGGATGCACAATGTACATTAATGGATGCAGGTGATCAGACAGGATGCTTACGTACATGTGACCTGTCAAAGTCGTATATAGACGTATCAGGAGTCTCATATCACTCAAACTGCACACGCTCCATACGGTCACAAAGCCTCCAACAGAACAGTTAACTCCCAGTTAACATGCACGGTCCATAGATTCATGAGTTTCTCGCCATATTCGTACACGTCCATCCTCTCGATACAATGTGAAACGAAACTCTTCAGACCAGGCAACGTATTTCCAGTCATCAACAGTCCAATGTCGGTGTTGACGGATTCCCGATATTCACAGTACCCTCGCGAAATGGTCGTACGGGAAAATCCAATCATCGCGACCTCGGAGATGCTATGACCTATCTCTCTAGCGCGACCATAACACCATGTTCACACACTTAAATAGTGTTTACCTGCCATTGTAGCAGCAGTAACCGATCCAAAATAGTGCCAGACTCTGTTTGTCATCTATAGTCGTTGGCGACCAGAGCACCGTATTCTGATTTGTTCCAGGTCTCTTCATTGTAATACGCATGGCTGTGCCAGTTTTTCTTGCTCTTCAGTTTACTATAAATATACTACATACTTGTCAATGAAAAATTTTGATAAATTGATGGGTAAAGACTGACAACAATTAGAAGAAAGACTCACTTCCCATAACTAGTTTCAAAATCCATATCGTTTTTAAAAGAAACCTGAAAAATAAAGTTTTGAATGTGGAAGTGTTGACAGATGTATATTTTATTATGTAAAAAATTATATTCGCAACCAAAGAAAATTAAACACAGCCTTTCCAGAGGCACAGAACGTGCGTTGTCACCACATGCGTCGGGAAGCCAGGCATGTAAATGAGTTTTGCATGGATCGGGTCGTGAAATAATCGCTTACAACACATTTTTTAAAGAAGGTAGAAAATACGTTAGGAACCGTACCAATACCGAGACGTTTTGTTATTAAAACACGCAGAACCGCAATCCAAACCGGAGGCGGAGCCGAACGGGACGTCGAAACCAGAGCAGAAGTCGCAGGGGAACCCGGAGCAGAAACAAAATCGTTTTATAAAGAACTGAAGCTGAAAATTTTATTAACAGAAACGTAATTAGAATCGGGTGATGCCACGGTCGCAACACGCGGAGAAATGACCGCACAGCCGCCTCCGCGTCGCCTCGTGTTCGTCAGTGCAGCGAGAGGATAATGCCAGATCTGCGTGTTTCTGCATTCAGTTCATTTATTTTTGTTTCAGCTTCGCGCAGTTATATATGGACGGAAACCGTACGCGTTTTCGGGTACTGGCGCTTGCAAAAATCCAACTTATGCAATTCTAAAGTTGTGCAATTCTTGGAGACGTTATTGCGTACATTTTTCAAACATACACACACGCAAAAAATAACTAATGAGAACCATCTTCAACAACTCCTTTCATAAGAACAAATTAATTGCAGTAATTTTCTGCAAACAAAAAGCGATATTTGAGTAAGTGGACAACAAAACTTCAATCTTTATCGCCTTTTCTATCATCATTACATGCGCTACAGAACATTGAATGCAAAATTAAAGTTCGTAAAATGTGTTTCAGTGCTTCAATATCGATATGTATGTAATATGAAATGTGTGTACGATTTAAAAACAACTGGTGACACTTATATCCACAAGACGACTTGTTGGCAATAGCAGCGTGAATAATTACCTCGACTATAAAACTTAATTAAAACATTCTGAATCAGGAGGAATAATGCCAAGATTCTGCCAAGCATTATTTTGGCCGAGTCTATTGACCCAAATGAATTGGGAACAAAAGCTCGGGCTGCTGATGGCAGCACTAATCGAGTGTTCGCATTTGAGAGTAAAAGACAAATTAATATCTGCTAATCAAATCCACTTGAAACGGATTATGCAAATTCTCCAGATGACTTAGATAAATATGAAGTGCCTTTGGATGCATCCCATTGTCTTCTGGTGGGGAACTGATAATTCGTCTATGGAACCATCCAGAAGATTGTAAGAAAATTCTCCAAACACGTGTTTTGGCGTCTTTTAGACAACTAAAACGTATCTCGAGCGACTTACAGCACGTACAAATGTGATCGACAGCAATTTGATTCCTCCCTATGATCCAAATGAATTGGTATTGATTTTAGACGAATATTTTCTGTACATTCTGAAAACATCGAGAAAAAACAGGTTTAAGGGGTATTTTAAGGCAACTACGGTGATGAAACGCAGTGAATTACTACAATTACTGGCTTTCCAGCATAACGTGAATCCTGAAGTAATGATTTCTAATACTGACAATATTTAGACGTAATTACATGACGAAACGATCATTAAAAAAGTGAATTTCTCAGCAATGGATTATATAGATTGAAAAATAACTCCTCTTAAAATAATTTCAAATGGTAAAGATTATATTAACTTAATTATAACTTGATAACGACGTAAGCCAGTTAACTCAAATTTTGCAATAAAATCTGTGTTACTTTTAAGTTAAGTTTTATAATTTGTTTAATAATGTTGAATTATTATTTTATTGTGCTTTAAACTATATTTCCTGAATTATTTTCTGTTGATGCATCTTCGATGTGAAGGGAAGCTATTAGGTGTTGGGTACTTTTGTAAGTGAGAAAATCTGTATGAAGTACTATGTCTCATTTGCACAATCAGTGCCGGAAACTACAAATTTATTTATTTTTTTTATTTATAACAAAAAATTTACAATCTATTTTTTTACAAAATAATAAGTAAATACGATGTTGTGAATTAATTCTGACATTGATTTGATTTCAGTGGAGAGGTATCCCATCGGTACTCTTTCATCTACTTCTTCATACCATAATCAAAAAGCAAGTATTTTTGGGTTACTGCAAGTGGGATAGTTTAGTAGCTGAGGGTAATGTTTCAGTTATTTGTTGATAATCTATATGGGAGTTGTGGGGTGAGGTTCTGGTTAGTCGTGGATGTCTGCCACTATTGTCTAGATGTTTGAGGGCTAAGTGGTTTGGATGGTTTCAGGGGCTGGAGATAGTTTGAGCTGATAAATTATATTCTTTCAAGACAGTGGGGCATTTTAAGTCTTGTGCAGTCTGCTTTGTGATGAACCATGGTGCTGCGCGATCATTCTTAAGGTGTGGATTGAAATCTCTGGATGATCGAGAGATTACTCTTGCTTGCTGTGCCCCAGATTTGGATGCCGTAGGTCCATATTGGGATTATGATAGCTTTATATATCAACAGTTTATTTTTCCAGTGATAATTTTGAGGTGGTAACCTAGTATCCAGTATAACTTTTTTCCTATTTGAAATTGAAGGTGCTTTTTTTTTTGGCTAGATGTGATGGCTTCCATGTTCGGGTTTGTCTAGATGTATTTCCCAAGTATTTTACACTTTCCACCTGTACTATTGATTGTTGTTGATGTGGAAGTAGGGATTT
>BOPP01000098.1:3550380-3562467 GCA_017312745.1 Gryllus bimaculatus
TAGCTCGGGAGACAACGACGGTGACTCGGGAATTTTTGTGCGAGATGTACAAGCGAACAGGAACACATTGTTTCTGGTCGGTGGTGAATTGCTGCAATGCAGAGACAGACTTTGTACATAATTATATAACTTACTCCGACACGGAATTCGGATATTTATGCATTTTGCCGATCTCGTCAGTTTCTTGATACAATAATTCTGCGCAGAAACTAGTTTAATTCAGTTACTGTGCATATTCATGTTACTGGTCTTTTTATCGATTACATTTACACCATTAATGGTTAAATCTGTAATATAATGTTTCAAATTAAATTCTATATTAAAACTGGTAATGAAAGCTTAGAGAGACAACATTAAAATGTTTTACTTGCTTTTTGACAGAGTGGTTGATTGGTTTATTATTTAAGAACCAAATTACCGGTAATTTGATTATCTCGTCATCTTGTAACGTAATTTTTAAACCTTGATGCTCCTCTACAATTAGTTCTTTTCTTGCTCCGTCATCGTCAGTATTACCATCGCTATGTGGACCAGGATGAACTTGAGGGGTAACCAAGATTAATGACGCGCAGTGGTTTACCTGGTGTGAGCAATGGGGGTTGGTGGAATCACTAACAAATTTCAAATGAAATGTTGATCCACAGTTTGTGGTTTGGATTGATAAAGTTCTGATTTTACCATGATTTCGAGAAACAAAGCTTCAAAGTTACAATATACTGTAATATAAACGTTTTGTTAATTAGATTTACAATTTCTTTTGTACAATATTTGATGGAGTCAACTTATATTTGCATAAGTGTATCGCATATTTGCACCTCTTATTAATGCAGTGTTGAATAGTTAATTTTGCAGTATGAACCTTGTCATTCCCTCATGGGTTTTCAGCGTGACAAATGTTGTAGTGCAGATATAATTTTTTCATACTATTTTTTAAATTTCATTTTACTATTTTGTTTTACTAAAAGGTTGTAAATGCATATGTTTCTCATAGTAATGGTATTTTAATTTCACTGTTATCAGTTACAAACGACTTTTCTATAACTTTTAGAACAATTATGAACATTCAAAATATTTATTAAAGAGATTAGCGAAAAAGGGAGCAATCCTTTATTTACACGTTTTTGAGATATTTGTAAATTTATTAGAAATACTATATCCTTGCAGTGTAACAATATTATTATTATTATTATTATTATTATTATTATTATTATTAATATTAATATTCTATTAAAATTCGAGCTGTTTCTCACATCATTAACGCATTACAGTGATAGAAGACGGTTCTGTCTTCTATAATAAACTATGAACTCACTTTTTCCTAGAATGAAAGAAAGTTTCCTCTTTCCACCAATCCTTTTAATTACAGAAATAAAATTACATTCTGTACACATAATCATTCAAAATATACATTAATAACACTATCTTCTCAACGCGCATCCTACATAAACGTTTCTCCTACAAAGAAGTTACAAGTGGAAGATTGCTGAATATTACTGTCTATCATCAATAGGTAATAAAGTGAACATAGATTTTGTATCTTTTTTCTTGAGATCAGGTATTTCTGATGTCTTGTTTTGTGTCTTTGGCTTCCTTTCAATCACACTAAAATGAGAGAAGTCCGTCGTTTTTTTCTCACTTTATTTAAAGCATGCTATACACTCAGGATATTGTGAGTGATATAACTCACTTTACGCGGAATTTATTTGGAAGATAGACTGCTAAATTGTCAGACATTTTTGAGGAAAAAAAACAATTTTGCAAATTTTGTAGTTAGAACTGTGTCAAACCAAGGCCACGAGTTGTTCTTCATCGGCTGCAACAAAATGGCTCTCGACTTCCACGAATTCAGTGCTGTCATTTAGCGGGTTCGCCCCGGGTAGTGCGAACCGGTTGTATAAAATTATTGTAGTTCGCAGAACATGTTGTTAAAAGTTGTGAGATAGTTGACATTTAACACATTCAAATTGGTATAATTAGGTATAATTATTGTAGCTCTGAATTACGTATTTTTTATTCCAACGATCCCTCTCGATTTGATACTCTTGCTGATGGGAACGCGACATATTCTGTGAAACCCTGCTTACAACTTGCAGCCTTATGGCTGCTGACATACAAGTGAAGAAAAGTGTAGAATATATCCATATTGAACTAGCGTTCTGATCTCTTTTGTAACCTTCCGACAAAATTCTTAAGTTCTTAAATTGCTGTATCCATTAGTAGGTAAAGGCATGTTGGATAAAAAAATGTTCTGTATGGGCATGTTAATTCATAGAACAATTTATTCTATTGAAATAAAAATAGGTTAGTGGAAATCCCTGAAGAAAACCAGTTGTTAAAAAATAGAATATTGGCATTGCACTAATCACTCTGAAAATAATGGAAATAAAGAATAAAATGTGTTCGTAGCTGGGTATGCTGTTGTTCACTGCTACTGTAAGATCTGTTGCAATACACTGAAATTTTACCTTTATGTAGTGTAACATTTCGAAATCTGATCGCCGCATAACTATACTCTAGCATTTGGACGTTAATCATTAATGAACAGATGAGAAATTCATTCGTTTTGAGATAGCGAGACAAAATAAGTAATTCTGAACTCTGAGTTGAAGTGAGAAGAAATGCACCGGTTAGGAATTCATTATTTGGGTGGGAGTTCTTCAAGTTCTTACTCTCATGACTATTAAAGTCGTAGGCGAAACAGAGCGTAGGCTTCCGCGGCGGGATTGGCAGCTGCTTGGCTGTCCGCGAGACGTTGCGTCCTAGGCACATGTGCCAACGTTATATGCCGGCTTGCTGTGGCACAGGTGCCACAGTATTTCGCCCTGAGGAAGGTTGCAGAATGGAGGCCGAAACGTTGGCATCTGTGCCTAGCACATTGGCTGCCGAAGACACATTGAAGGATAATATCTGTGGGGCATAAGGTGAAGGAGAATGTTGTCTCACCATTTTTTTAAACTTTATTTGTGATATCATTTCCCGATATACCACAAAATGGTATTAATAACTAAATTAAGTGCCAGGTCTGTGAATCACAGATAACGGACACCGGTGACCCTCGTGACTTACACGAGAGTCACGAGTGGGCCACTTTTTTTTTGAAAGAGTGAGTACTAATTAAATTTAAATGATATTGAGGACATTTCAAAGAAAAACAAATACATAAATAGTAAGTTTTTTTATTTTCTCGCCCCTTCGAAGGTACTTCGTGAGAAGATAAAGTTATGTAATCGTATGTATCCCGGAAAACTGCAAATTTTCAGCAGAAGTACTCTTATTGTCTGACCCTGGTAACGAAAACGTCGATAAATCCTGTTTCTAAAAAGAAAACAAAATCCTCTACCACGTGATGAAGGTAGAACGTCTTGTATCGGTATGACGTACACATATCTGAAAATATAATCCAGTACTCAAGTATCATGATCTTTAGTTGTTTGTATATCCTTTGTAATTTTTTGATTACATTTACAATGCACGTAGACTCTTTAATCACAATTTATATAAAATGTGAATATTACGTGTTAATTCTCATAATTAATATACTACCATTATATTTATTTTTTGTACGAATAGCGAAACGTGACGTAATAACATAGGAAATGCGGAATTATTCTTAGCCTCCAAGACACGTCATAAATTTATATTACGTACGAGACGGTATCACTTCTAGAAAGTACTTCACCATAACAAATGAAAATATGCATAAGTATATACGCGAACATTAATGATCCCTCCAATCGGATTCAGAGTAAATTTAAAATTCAAATATTAGCCCGAATTGTCAACTGCCTTGCCAAAGTTTTTGCATCCGGAAAAGCATAGTCCAGAGTGCCAATGCGTTAGATTTGTACGGTGCGAACGCTACGAAGCTTCATTTAAATATCAATGGGCCCCGTTGAAATACCAGCATTGAGGAGAATATTCAGAACGATGCATCAATTCCTGGATTTATGAAACAGCTGAAATCACTAGCAACTAAAATAAAAGTTACAATTGATTTCAGGGAAGTGCTATTTCACACTTATTATCAGCAATCATTGAAAAGGCTTACTATTCATTCAGAAAAAAATACATGCACCGTTACCTCAAACGTCCATCACACTACCTAATAAAAAAATAATAAAAAAATAGAGCTACTTTTTTGGAAATTTGGAAAATGATCCAGGGGATTCATGTAAAGTACCCCCCAGAATTAAAATATCGGTTTCCAATTCAAGGTGTCGCGACATCACACGGGCAGACGGACAGACGTTTTGCCTTCATTCGATTTTCGGTATCAAGGACCCAAGAACACGGATTCTAGCTACACTACCTAGTGTTAGAGGATTTTTTTTTAAATTTAGCAACCGGATTTATCAACTTTTGCGTTACCAAAGCCTTGTAATAAGAGTCGTTCTGACGAAAATTCGTTTTTTTTCGCGCAGCATTACATAAATTTCTCTTTTCACCCTATCGAGAAAGAAATAGTACACGCCACACGTGACCAAGTGGATTCGCGCGCTCGTGCTTTTTGGCTCCCGGATACGGACTGGCGACGAACTGCACTCTTATGCACATCACATTTAATTTGTTATCTTACGCAACAGACGTATTTGTGACGTAAATTTTGTTCTTAACACAAATCAATGAACGGAAACATTCACTTAAGCCTCAATGTAGTGGGATTTGTTCTTAGTTATGGCAGATCCAAATTGTAAGATTTGAAATTGACTACGCAGTTCTTGGTGCAATTTGAATTACTTATGTTTCAGTAGTTCACTTTGACACTAGTTACCTGCCAATTCTCCGGGTAGTACCGTGGTAGTTTTATAATATTCTGAATATGTATTACAAAAATATCGTATTAAATAACGTAATGGTGTAACAATTTAACCGTGAAAAGAAAATTAGCGCCCAAAACACCTACAGGATTTTTGCCATCATCAACAAAATTAATTTTCGTCGATGGAATATCAGGCCATACGAACTTTAAACGGACCTTGTAATAGTTAGGGTACTGTATATAAAGTTCATTCTATATTTTCAAAATTTTCTAAAAAATAGAAGCAATTTTTATTTATTAATTTGTTCTTCAAGTTTCGTGAATAGAATCAATGTCAGCACCTTAATTTTTTTCAAAAACTCTTATTTCAATAAGTTTTAATTGCAAAATTTTGAATTAAATCGTGTCAATTTAAAAAAATAGGTAATGAAGATTTTCTCGAATACGGGTCTACATTTCTCCTTTAGTTTTTAGTACAGATAGAAAACAAACCGGTGAATAATATGGGACATCCACAGCTTTCATTAAAACATGCAAATTCCGAATGTTACACGGTACATGACGTTTCTTCTTGGGGTGTTATTTTTCTACCAAAGCCACTGACAATTTAAATATAAAATTTCTATTTAAAAAAGTAAAACTAACTTCAACATATAAAAAACAACTCAAAGGTAAAAAAACAAACAAAATATCTAACGAACATTTTGTATTCCAATTCAGGAACGTTTTTCACAAAAAAATCTCCCCTAAATCATTGACGAATAGAAATACTAAAAGTAGTTCGAAATGTTTTTTTAAAATTTTATGTGCTTTTTGTAATTGGAGGTATCATTTAGTTTTTAAAATATCTTTTCACGTTTTTCCATGAAGAACTTCCTGACGTTAAATAGGATATTTTATATTGTCTTACCAAACAACAAATATGTAATATGGCCAAATGATACTCCATAAAAAGTAAAATTATTGAAGTATTTTACCTACTTCTTTACGGATATAAGTCTCAGTGTGGTCCAAGGTGAAAGAGGCACGTTTATAGAAGACATTAGACACAAATACACAGAAATAAGAGTTTACAAAACAAAATTTAAAGTATATTCTTACTCATTAACTGCAAAAAAATATGGCACGGTTCAATGTGCAAGAAAAAGTTTTGAACTGATATATTTCGTAATAATGCATAATTCTCATGAGTCTTGAATCAATTTGAAACACTGGGTTTAATCTTGCTCAATGTTCTGAGATAAAAGACAAACGATTTGCGTAATGAATACAGCAATATCGAAAATCAAACTAATATCCTTTTCGATCCGTTGGGTTTATTTTGAAGACAATCCCGCTTTTGCCGTGACAATTTGGCACTGTTTTATACGATAATCTTCCAAACAGCAGAGGAATAAACAAGCACTCTATTACCCGCACGTGGACAAAATGATCATTTACTTCAATTTACAATGACAGTAATCGATGGGGAATAACGACTAGCATGCTTTATTCTCGCACACATCAAAACAAATAGTACATTCAATCACGCCAATTTCCTGGAGTGTTATTTAAATGAATCGATGTTATGGCTTTATTACATCTGCACTAGCGAACAGATGTGTTGACTAAATGGTTATCTATTCTCTCCTTTCAAATCCGTTTCCATTCCACTACACTCTTTGATGAGCGATTCTGGCTGAATAGAAATAATGAACACATGATTGATACTGCCATAGGCAACAATTATTGGAAGAAAACATTCCAAAATTAAACGTTTTAATTATATCCATTCGTTGAAGTACACAGATAATGGGAAGATCAAAAGAGTGGTAATAGTATATTTCCTTTATGTTTACGATAATTTTCTAATACTTCATCTCATTAAAAAGTGAATATATTAAATTAATAATATTAAATTAATTGTTCAAGTAATCGAAAAATGGCTATTTTGGGTAGAACTGCTACCGAGTTCGAGGATGATGTTGGTAAAAACCCCCTCTAATTCTGAAGAATCATATTTTTTGATGATTAGTTACATCTCGTTAATGTACAGGGTAGAGAAATGAATTCCGACGTAGAGTAAATTGAAATTTCGACACTAAAATTTTATCCGTTAATTCAAACGGTTTCTCCGCTTTTTGATAAAATATCAATTAAGAAACAGGTATTAGCACTCATATCATGGGCCTTCTTTGGCAATATTTTTTGTTGACAATTTACAAGAAACGTTGCGGTTGCGGTTTACAATAAATGTTGAAGACAGCGTAAAGAAGTCGTAAAGACGGGTCCAAACTATTCCAAGTTCGAACTATTCGGTAATTTGAATAACATGAAGATATCTTAACTTGCGTTGGAAGTCGGCCTCGACCGACTAAGGTGGATCGAAGTTCAGTCGATGAGACTGCAGAGCCTCTGATTTAAAGGCCTCAGAGTTTGAGTCCCGATGGTGTCAGGATTTTCGACACTAGCTAGATAGCAAAGTCGAATTCAGCCGCTGTCTGGAGAAGAATTCTATCTACCGGCTGCTCTGATGGGTAGTTTTTCAAGTTTCCTCCGATCAGCAACAAGCAAATGCTGAAACAGTACCCTAACAACTACAAAGGACCGCGCGCCAACTTTCCATCCTCTCCCTTGCCCCATTCTTACCATTTACTTACATTTACATGCACTACCCTACCACACTTCACAAGAAACCAGTCAGGAGCTTAGAGAATCGGCTGGGGTGATTTTCCGCTGGTGGTAGATGCCTGGTTGGTGACACCCTCATATGTCAACATGTAAGACGTCACCTGATCTTGCCATCCAGATGGAAAAAATCACAGCCATCTCTAGCGACATAAACATGCACTACACATATGGGACTGATTATCTTTAGCAGTTTCCGCGCCCTGAATCACTAATCAATCGGCAGACTGTCTCTGTGTTTTGTTTCCTCAGTGCAAACTTCTTAAATCAGCTTAGTAGTCGAGGTGAATTCGTGCATCGGCGAGCGTAGCCGGTAAGAGGACGCTGGAAGAGGTCGCAGCCACGGGTAAACCGGTGCGAGGAAGGCGCAGTCGCTTCTCGCGTCGCGGAAGATGCCGCGAACCAGGTCACCTCGAGAGAGGGCCGTCCGCCACTGTCACTGTCACTGCCACTGCCACTGCCATTGCCAATGTCACCGGACCGCGGACCGCCGCGCCGGCGTCACTGCGACTTTCGCTGCCGTCCATGTCAACGGCCCTGCCTTCGGACCCGACGACAGGCCTGCAGTACGCCTGCTTCTGCTGGCATCCTCCACTCGAGAGCCAGCCGTCTGGCCGAGAGAGCGCCGAAAGTGTAAGTAGTGGGGTGTTGGAAGCATTGCGGGGAGGGGGAGAAGCTCGTTGCGTAGGCTTCCGCGACCGCAGTGTTATCTGGGCTATCCGGGACGAGCCACGTGACTGACACATGGCTAACGTTTCGGCTAGCGTATTGTGGCCTTCCCCACTATGACCCACCCCACTGTGATCTTTCACACTTCCCCAGAACAGGAGTAGTACGCTCTGAGGAAGGCAACAATACGCTGGCCGAAACGTCGGCCACCATGTCGGTGACGCGGCTCGTCCTGGATAGCCTAGATAATTCAGGGGACAATCCGGGCGTTGCAGCTTAGGGACGATGGAGTACGGAGCGAGATTGAATGCTTGGGCATCTAAAACAATGATCCATGCTGCGAAATTATTTGCCCACTTATTTAAATGGGTAATGTTCCTTTTTTCTAACTTCAAGGACCATAATTCACTGTTTATGTTCTGGGCACCGCTATGTATCGTCATATTTTGTTCTATTTTTTTAGTTGACGCTCACTGTGACAAGTTAGTGTTTATGTTCATTCTTAAACAATATTTTAATGCAAAGCCCTTTTTAAAAACGTTATTTAATTCTAACAAAAAATAACAATTCGATTATTGATTTTTCACCAAGAATATTATATTCTCCAAACCATGGCAATGCGAAAGAAAATTTGTATGTCAAACGAAAACGTCCGATGTACTGGATATCGTTCAACTCGAATGTAAGAGATATTTATAAAGATGTTTGTATACGCCAGTGAAGATGAATTATCGTTCTATGGACACAACATCACATATATTTGTAACTATTTCCCCCATTATAAATATAAATAAGAGATAAACGCACTCGCGCACACTCATATTGGCACACGCGCGCGCGCACACACACACATGCATACACACATATACATGTACCCACATACACACACACATACATACATAAATACACACACACATAAATACACAATTACAGGCCCATACCTACACATACAGGCCCATACCTACACATACAGGCCCATACCTACACATACAGGCCCATACACACACATACAGGCCCATACACACACATACAGGCCCATACACACACATACAGGCCCATACATACTGTCGCACGTGTCAGGTTGCGACGAGTATTTCAATATATTATTCAATATAACGTTGTTGTATAGAGGCCTGGAAACGTGCACTTTTGACTAACTGAGAGGGCAGAGCGGAGGCATGCAGGACTATTTTCCTGACAGGGGCGCGCCCCAGCAGCATCCGCTGACTCACTGGGAAATACGGACGCCGCTGTTTCCCAACTCGGCAATTCAGCTACACCTGTTGTTGGAACTTGGGTGACGTTTGAGTTCCAGCGGAATTTGGCTGGACTCAAACACCCGTGAAGCTGAGGAGGTAGCTGTGACACGCGAGCTCGGTTATTCCGATAGAGGGGGCGACAGCTAGGTGCGCCTTTCCGAGGTAGGGACGAGGGCGAGTTTCTTAGGGTACCGGGGGACGCCAGTGGATGCATTACCGCATCGCCGCCGCGCCGCCACCACCCGAATGCATTATCGCCACATCGCGGGCCGCCTGTGGAGTGGCTAACTCAGAACGAACGCCATGACGATGGGTGCCCGACCGCGAGCCCAGGACTGACGATGGGCCGAGGTGCAACCACCACAGCCGCGAACCGAGCCGCCGATGCCCGGACTAGGGAGGCTGGTGCCCGTGGACGCCACCACGCCGCCTTCCGCCGCAGCCGTCGCCCGGCCGCGCTGCCACCGACCGCACCGCGGCCAAGCACCAGAGCGAAGGGCCGCCGCTCCGGGGTCGTGACCGCCGGGAACAACGCCGCCCTGCTTCCAACGATGAACTCTGGCACATACGGCCGAATAAGATAAGTTAAAGATACTTTTTAGGAATAATTATAACGGGAGGCTTCACCTCATGCAAAGGGAACTTTAAATCAACCTTTGAAATACCATGTGTTTCAATGCAGTATTTGAACGAGAATAAGCCCTGTCACGCATGCCTCCCTTTAAAGTCTACGAACTGAGCAGCCGGGGCAACGGTGGATCGCACTAACCAGGTAATCAGGTGAGTCGGGGCAGCCGCACAGTGGGTGTGGTTACAGTACACATACTCTCTCTCATACACATGCTGTCTAGGGTTGACTTAAAGAATGATGAATAAACAATCATTAATTTGTTTTCTATGTTTGGTTTTCCTGGACTTGCTAGAAGTAATTGAGATGAGTAGCTTTAAATTGAAAATACTGACGATTATCACACCCAAGTTCCTGATATTGCTAGTAGACTTCAAGGGCATATTTTTATGGTGAACATGCTGGAAAATTACTTGTCCTCGAAAGGTTCCTATAGAAACTTGTGTCAGTATGACGTTCCATTCAATTACTCTCAAATTAGTTTTAAATTGCAAGCATTTCACGTCTCCTACATCAGAGATCTTTGATATATTTGTACTATCTGCATATAGAACTTGTCTTTATCTACACATCATTGATACGTCTTTAAAAATATTATGAAAAGTAAAGGACCAAGATGAGAAACGTGTGGGACATCTTTGAAGTAGTTTGCACCCGAAAATATTGATTACTTGTTTTGTGTGGTGCTCACTAGCCCCGTAAGTGTAATGTCGTAATGTATTTGTTTCCGAGGTGGCAGTGTTTGTCCCCACTAGAACGTGGGATAGGGCGCCGACTTATTCGTGGGAGTGCGAGTGTTTCCTTTCTTCAAGTATTTCCACCAGGGGAGAACAACTCTAGCCAGGTCAAGCTCTGCGCTTCAGGATAATGGTCCAGGATATGTCCCACATATGTAGTAGTGTAGTGCGTGTAATTATAGTGTGTGTGAATTTAATTGATTAGTGATTCTGCGCGCGTCAGCTACTAAGGCCATTAGCTCCGTACGTGTAGTGCATTTTTTATCGGCGGTTATGTTTCTCCGCTGAATGGTTATATCCGGCTCCGACGTACCCTCGTCTTATGGTATTTTCCCTGATTAGGTATCTCTCATCAGTGGGCCACCACCCCAGCCGGGTCAAGCTCTAAGCTGACGACCGGTCTCCTTGAATGTGTGGTAGTGTTGTGCATTTAAGTGTGTGGTGAGGATAGGTCTAGGAAGAGGAAGGGAAGATCACGCGCGCCCGAGGCCCCATTTGTAAGGGCAGTGCTCCGGTATTTACATGGTAATGATCAGAGAAACCACGGGAAACTACCGATCAGAGCAGCTGACCGCTATAGTTCTCTATCCACACCAGGCGAATGTCGGAGCAGTACACTAACAGACGAGGAACGGACCTTGCGCGATGTTTCCTTTCTGTTTCGCGTTCTATGTTCACACCTTACGTTTATACACTTACATGCATTACATTACCACACATATTGGAAAACGAGTTGGAAGCTTAAAATAGGGGCGGTGTCCCGATGGAGGAGATACCTAGTTACTTCATAATCTAAAATATACTAGTCATTAACAAAAATTGTCTCAATGGCAATATCATCCCAAAACAAAATTTCCCCCCGGTGTGTAAGTTGAAAGAGATGAAACACATTACGCCACTTCTTGTCGGTCTTTCATAATTAGTATGAAAGTGATTACGAAAGTTAAATATTTTTCACGAGGCTAGTCGTCGTATGAGGATGATCCGAATGGTTTTTGATACAATGTCCGCCCAGAAATTCGTTATGAAGAAATAAGCGTCGGAAAATAGACACTTAGTGCGCAGAATCTATTCGACAACAGTCTCAACATCGCAAACAGATTCGGAATTTAAGACTAGAACTATCCATGCATTTCCTTGTAAATTTCTTTAGTAGGTGTACACTGTCCACTTCGTCTCCCCTCACGCTTCGCTACTGGCCATTCAGAAACCCGTTTCTGGGCGACCCTCCTCCTCCGCCGCCCATTTCAACGCGTTGGCCACCCAGTACCTCCGCGCTGGCACATCTCTTATTCACGCACCGCTCGGATTTCCAGTCCCGCGGCGCCTCCGCTGCTGCTGACTCCGCCGCCACCGCCGCCGCCGCCG
>BOPP01000098.1:3567239-3583623 GCA_017312745.1 Gryllus bimaculatus
TCTTCCGCCCCGCTCACCTACGCAATCGCGTCCGCCGCCCAACGCGGATTTTTATGTCTCGCACCTGGGGGGCTGTTCGCTGGCCCGATTTACAAAACCTTTTACCCACGCTCATGCCAATCGTGTAATTGTGGACGGCGAGATTGCATGATTGTGTGGTCGCGAATAAGAAGTAAGTTATGCTAAAACAGCACGTACTTTCTCGCTCATATTTTCACGCAAATTATGTTCTCAAATTTTCGAAAAATTGCCCATAACCTTATTTTAAAAATCTTTAAAGGACAGATTGAATTAAGAAAAAACTATGTTCAAATTTTTTTGGGAGTCTTCTCACAACTTATATATTTAACCTTTGCAATTTTCGAAAAATCAGGGTTTTTAACGAACATGAGACCTGCACCTTTCTCTTCAACATCCCTTATACTATCCAACAACAATATTTTATAAAAAATGAACCTATTTTTTTGAAAATTTTGAAAATGTGCCAGGTACTTCTTGTAAAGTACCCCCTAAATCAAAATATCAGCTTCCAATTCAAGGGCCCCCGAAATCAGCTAGATCAATTGGGGAATATCAATTTTGAAGAAAATCGGCTGAACGGTTTAGCCGTTAGCCGATTTTTAACCGTTAGCCGAACGGTAGCCACTGTAGACGGACATATTCGTTTTCATGGCGTTTTGAAAAATATATGTCAATGATCAGGGCTAACAAGACGGGAAAAAACAAGAAAAATCATATAAGGTCACAAAAACCGTGTTAGACACTAAAAAGTGTATCTTGATTCTGTTCAGGTGAAAACAATTTCGAAGGGATTCATACAAAATGATTAACAAACATTGCTACCAACCAAACAAATAAACAAACAAACACCCCCCCCCCACAAATAAACAGCTTCATGTAATTGAAGGTGGGACCTCTCAAGGGATGTAGAACATAAATACACATTCACCACACCAACATTCACCATGATTGCTAATTGTAGAGTGCTGAGGATTGAGAAGAAAATATTTATTATGACTTCGTGAGACTTACTTCCAGTAAATGTTTATAACTAACTGAACATAGTTATACAACCTAGCTTGGTTAGGTAAAACACCTACAACTTAACCAAGTAATGTTGTGTAAGTTCTATTAATCAAACTTCTACCGGAAGTGCAAGTCAGTTTGTCTCACATAGTCATTACAGACGTTTTTTCTCGCCTCCCAACACCCTACCATTTGTAATCATGTCGTGTGTTGGTGTGGTGATTATGTGCTTCCGTTCCTCACATCTTGTGAAGTGTCGCACTTTCAAGAACAAGCAGCTGTTTATTTGTTTATTTACTCGTATGGTGGTTGCAAGAAGTTGTAATGATTTTGCAACAACTCCTTCCAAATTGTTTTCATCTGAACTGTATCACGATAGATATTTTTCATATCTAACACGTTATTTTGTGGCCTTATATTATTTTCCTTGTTTTATCTCATCATTGCACCCCCCTATCGACCAAACCCCGTAAACCTGATTTCAATATAAATAATTTGTTGAGAAAAATGAAATATTGGCATATGCAGAAGATTTTACGAAAGAATATTTAATTTATTTTTTTCTATATTTGATAACCGAAGATTTACGAAGAGGAGAAACAAGGAGAATATGGAATAAGTGTAAATCATTTGTCAGTTTTTTCTATATACTCGTTTAGAGGCTCTATTTGAAGTTTTCTTTGAATGTGTGTGTTAGAAATGAACCAAGGAGCCTTTGCACATTTTCTTAAAAAGTTCTTTTGTATTATCTGAAATTTTTCAATGTTGATTTTGGCTGTGTTGTTCCAGGCTGGACAGGCATTAGTGAGTGAAGGCCTAATAACAGATTTAAATATTAAAATTGCGCATTCCAAATTTAAGGCTGAGCGGAAGTTAATTAATAATAATAATAATGTCTTTATTAATGGCGAGGCTCAGGCCATAGGGCCTGCTCTTCCGCCTAACCACTGAATTTACATTAATGGATATTAGATAATATTTACATAATGGAAATTAATGGATATAGTTTCGACTCCCCCCCAGAAGAGTTGTTGCGAAGAATACATTCTTTCAGTGTGTTATCAGCCGGCTTATTAAAGAATATTTGTGCATCTGCGAGCTTGTATTCTAGAACATACGTCTCCAATCTTGCAGATTTATATCAAATATACTTTCGGAGTTGAAATACTTCTACAAACACGGCTTACCCCATTAGCATTATCGTAATACAAAACTATCTTACAAAACTATATTCTAATTATCCTATTTAGTGGCAACACTGACGATGAAGCTATTCTTCCTAGTTATTCAAGCCCTGTAGGGCACACCGTAAACAGCGTCATCCGGGTAAGCGTAATTCGAGATACCTGTGACACTGATTGCCCGGGGGTTGTGTGATGGTGGCGTGGGCCGCCTCCCTGACGTGAAAATTAGCTCTCATCACAACTGCATTGCGAAACCCTGTGGGTGCTCTCTTTGCGTGGCGGTGGCGATTTCAACCAAATGTTTCGAAGGATGACAGGGGAAGAACGCGTGCCCGCCTTGTTAATCTTGTTAATCGTGCATCTTGCCCGCGTTCTGGGAATATGCTGATTCCACGAGTAACGTCATGAACAACTTCGTTCCAATAAATTTTTAGTTTCCAATATTCATCTTGGACGTGTGCCGTACTTGATACTATGTGGATTACCTTCATATCGAAGATACACTAACATAGAAACGAATTAAGGAAATATTGTTCAAAACTCTATAAAATACATCCCATTAAGAAAACTAAAGAAATTCACTTACAATTAACACAGATTTTATTACAATGCTTGGGTCAGCTGAATTATTAATACCATGTCCTACTGACCAAATATTCATTTAACGATTGAAAATATTCGAAGACAATATTTTTAATGTATGTAATTTAATAGATTACTTTTTTAATAGGTGTTCATTATATAAATGATTTTTACAACCTTCAACTTCAATTCAGAGTCGTTATCTAAATATTTACGTCATACCGGAAGGCAGTAATTATAGATACTCACATCTTTTCACCCCAGTAGGCGCCTTAAATCTTAAAAAAACTTATTTTATACATTTTTCATAATGTTATAGAAGGATTTGGCTAAAAACGTGTGTCCGACCCCTCTCCTTCAACCTATTCGCCATGGGAGGCCCTGCTAGTAACTAGACTACCGTCGCAATAACTCTCGGTATCATGGGGGTACTCAAGCTCCACCGCCAACTACAAGGTCGTGTACTCCCTAGGTTGTTATTGTTATTATTATTGTTATTATTATTATTATTATTATAGTTATTTTTTCTTTTTTTCTTTACGATCACCCACATTGAATTACGTTAGATCCATTATATCTTATGTGTTCTTATGTGTTTTTATTTCTTTACGTTTCTTCCAATATTCCATCATTCTTTCAGATGTTGCCTTTTTTCTCTCTTCTGACGCTTTTGACCCTCCAGTCACAACTTTTCTGTCTAACAACCATTCTATCGTGAAGTTTCTGTTGTGCCATCCCGGCTTCTTTCAAGACTTTTTACTTGGATCTATTATATTGTTTCAATTTTTGCTTTACTTCGGTTTTCATTGTTGTTGCTGTTGTTGTTGTTCTTGTTCTTCTTCTTCTCCTTCTCCTTTTATTATTATTATTATTATTATTACTATTATTATTATTATTATTATTATTATTATTATTATTATTACAGATCTGAAAAGAGACTGAGAAGAAATTCTACTTTGTCAGTCGTTCTATTAAATAATTTCGCAGTTTCAAGTTTTCCATAAAGGCAACCATCAACTTTACAACCTTTGTATTTTATATATTTTCAAAATATGTATCAGCTAGTCATGAGGTACCGATACACCCTTATATAGTCGTTATTACACACGCTCAAGTTTCGGATTTTTACTTCAGCTTGTTTTATGATTTTGCTGTCGACAGTCAACAGTTCTTTGCATCCAGAGGTACTTCAGTAACCGCTATCTCGCGTTTACAAGCTACAATACTTGGAACTTAACTTCTTGTCACTGTGGAGCGCTGTACCCATGATAAAAGGGTACTCGTATCGACCAGTAGAAGGCGCAGATAATTAACACCGCTTCAGGAATTGTTCGCTCCAATCACAGATTTCTACGACCGGCTCTCACAAATTACGACGAAGAAACAAATTCTTTAACATTTTGCCTGTGACCTGCGAGGAGAAAGGTTGTACTGGAAGATTGCCGACTGCGGAGGAAACCGACGGATAAGGTCTTCTTAAAACTCATTATAGATAATGACTTTACAATTTACTGAATGGGAATATGTAATGTAAATGAAGTACAAGATTTTTATACGACTATGTGTCAAGAATAATTATGAAATTCCATGAAAAGTGTACCATGTAATTTCAAATTAAGAATTAAGAGTCCAACATACCATGCACTTGTAACTTTGGGTGAATTCGCGGCTAACACGTAACGTTTTTCCCCCCACAGCTTTTTTCTACTTTTCTTCTTTCTGATTCATATGCAAATTTTGGACTACGCAACGCTGGTGCAAGAGGTGTAATTTTGTTTCTGGAAAACGAAATATACGACGCGACTACACGGCAACGTAAGGCGTGTGCAAGATAAATTTCTTTTCTGCCGTAATACAACTGCTCGAGGTCGACCGCCTGACCTTGGCTGCAGGGGACGTCTACAATCCAGAAGACTGCATGCCGATTTGAAACAACACTAGTATCAAGATTTGTAACTGTCTGCTGTGAACTGAATTGTCGTTTTTCCCTATTTGCGTATCTGAGTTTGCGTTTGAGTTACGTTTTACCAAGAGGATCTGTGTCTTGAAACAAATAGAAATATCCTACAAACGTTTCAACAGTTTCCTTATTTATATTCAAATCATTTATTGTCCCTATTTCGTCTCATTTTTATCATCAACCTGAGGGTCTTCAACAGCTGCCTGAATTTTATTACCTACTTCTCTACGTATTTCATCAATTTCGATTTGGGTAAGATACTTTCGTTTCATACTTACGTTCTTACAATCGGCTAGGTTTTGTTCAGTCAATTTGAATTCTGGGTAGGTTTTAGAAAATTCAGAATAGAGTTTGTGTCCAACCCCGTGAGAGATAGTCCTTACATTCGTTTATGAACAGGATTGTGCGAATAATTATTTCATTCATTTCTCTGCTCCATTTAATTCTATTGGCTGTTTAATTTTTCGCTCTTGGTACGCGGCCGAAATGAAGTTGATGCATTTTGCTCTCTGGTGTTGGAGTGGGCATTGCCATTTTGATCGCTTACGTTGTATTCATCGAGCTGGGGTCCCGTGCCAAGTACGAGTACAGCCCTACCTCCGGACACATCCGAGGCTTCATTCTGTTCGAACTGTTCCACATCAAACGGGTAATGCATTTCATTGCTCCCTGCCAGCCTCAGGGGAAACTAGGTAGGAATAAGTCCGGGTAGGAAAATTGGGTTGTTAGGGAAAGATGAAACGGAAGACAAGCTACTCGATCCACCGGCCGAGGACAGGAGCCAGATACAGGTGCAACGGGAGTGATTACTAGGTAAAAGATAGCGGTCAGCTGCTCCGATTAGTCGCCTCTTACGACAGGGGGAGATCCCATGATGCTATTGTATTAAAACTCCCGACACCACGCAGGGTTTATTTATTATTATTATTATTATTATTATTATTATTATTATTATTATTATTATTATTATTATTATTAATGGATCAATTGTAGATACTGGCGATCGTGATCTACTTCTGAGAGGTGACAGATCTGTTCCAAGAAGAAAGAAAGAAAGAAAGAAAATGCTTTTGCTTACTTTCAGTTTATCATTCCGTGCATCACAACACCTGTGGAGAGTCAAGGTTTCCCCCTTTATACCCTCTCACACTTGTTAAACCAACTTGTTCTCCAAGCTGTGCAACCTTCAGTTTCATTTCGAAAGAACCGGAAACGTGACATGTAAACACTATTCGTATTATATCCGCTGGTATGTGTTAAACTCATGCTCCCCTCCATTGTGCTTCCTTGAAGCTCATTGCGAAAGAAATGGAAACGCAAAAGGTGAAATGTAAACACTACCCGCATTACATCATTACACTTCTTGAACTCGTTACCCCATAATGTGAGTGACTACACAACGGATTGCCGTGATATTTAATGAAATCATTCAAAGTAGTTTCTATTTGGACTATTCTAGTTGGACAGGTTAAATAAACTTTATCGTCAGGCAACAACGTTCGCAAAGTCAAAAGTCCAAATATCACTCGTTCAATATTATGTCGTTTTTCATTCGAAAGTACATTGGACAGAAAGTTGTCTGCCTTAACATTTACCTTCACGATCATTGTGAATGCAGCGACTATGCTCGTGTTAAAATCTCATGCTCATGACCTGACGTCAGCGTATTCATTGTGAATGTGCTTTTAAAGACGCATGGACGCAGGCGTAACCAAAGATGTTGCAATATCTGTTGAACGTCTTCTACATAAAAGAAGAGCCATGTGGATGTATGAATGCTGCATAGAGATACTTGTAGGATATTTCAGACAGAAATGATTCAAAAGGGGACGAATGACATCGGAGTGAACATTTACAAATTAAGAAATGTTTATTCAGTATTACAGATGGATATTTGTATGCACTGTCACGACACAAAATCCCTATCGTTAGATGATATTGGCCATTTAGAATATTAGCTATTTAGCTACCTATGATATTGGCTATCCAGAATAGATTTTCCTTATGGCTGTCACAGGTAATAATGATACGAATGATTTATTTGAGCATATAGTCAACGTGCTTGTTTGCTCTTGGTTATTGATACATTGGTGAGGCGCAGTTGGTAATTATCTACGAACGTAATACAAAAAATTGTTTTCAATTAATATTGTGTTTGTAAAGTTGTAAAAACAAATCCAAATGTTGTTAAAGCCAATACCTTTATATTTATCTTTGTCTTACAATCACAATCAGGGAAGTTTTAAAAATCCATGCCTTTTAATAATTTGAAGCCACGACCATACCTAAAGGTTAGGTTGGGTTCCTAGGTTTAAGTGACTCAGGGCATTAACTGATGTCTGCAGTTCCTCTGAGGTCCTAGGATTCGCGTCCCAGCAGTGGTAGGATTTTCGACACTGGCTAGATAGCTAGGTCGAATTCAGTCACTGTTTAGACGAGGATTCTAGCAGGCAGGTGCTCTGATCTGTAGTTTTCCTTAGTTTCTCCTACAAACACCAGGTGAATGCCTAGCAGTGCCCTCACGAACGGATCACGGACCACGCGCGATCATTCTTTTCTCTTCCCTTTGCATTATTCAGGTCGAAATTAACAATATTCAAATTTTCATACAACCGTCAAACTGAATACGAATTAATTTTCTGAGCCTTTTTAGTCCCGTTTTATGGGGGTGATTAATACCATCTTCCACATTTACGAAGATTATTGGAAGCAAAAAATTGAAGGCTGACGCAGTGATGAAAGACGGCAGCTCTCCACCACGAAAATGGAATTCACTCGAAAATAGGCGATCAGTAGCAAGGCTCTGCGATTTGTATACAGCTTATAGCGGTCGTCCAGCTTGGAAAGAAATTAATCGGCGGCTAAGTATTTCTAAATACATCAGTAGGGGGGATGACAGGCACAAAATAAATTTAAGACCGCAGAGAGCAGATGTGGGGAAATTTTCTTTTACAAATCGAACGATAAAAGAAAGGAATAGATTGCCTGCAAAAACGTTTGAAC
This sequence comes from Gryllus bimaculatus, assembly GCA_017312745.1. Classification (NCBI taxonomy): domain Eukaryota; kingdom Metazoa; phylum Arthropoda; class Insecta; order Orthoptera; family Gryllidae; genus Gryllus; species Gryllus bimaculatus. Next base: position 3,574,995 of record BOPP01000098.1, read on the forward strand.
CCTTTCCTCGTAGCTTTCAACAGTTTAGGAAATTAATTTAGGGCATTACTAAATAAATAAGTGAGAATAGTAGGTTATAGAGCGATGCGTTAGTAATATATTGTGAAGTGAGGTGTCGTGCAGTGTAGAACAGAGAAATAATGTAGGAAGTTAATGAAGGGTCATAGTAAAGTGAAGTGAAGTGAAGTGAAGTGAAGTTGAACAAAAATTCAGTGTGGAGTTAGATTATAGATGTTTCTTCTTTTTAAGATAATTTAAATATTTTATGAATTAGACAGTTTTTATATCATTATTAATTGTATTATTAATGTTATTTTTATTATTATTGTATTTATTATTATTATCGTTATTTTATCAGCTGTTTTTATTGTTTCTATGATAATTATTGTACCATTATTATTATTATATATTATGAATGTTAGCTGTATTATCTTATTTAGGTAATTAGCTGCCACTGGGTTATGCCCATTTGCAGTTCAAATAAATTTATCTTATCTTTAAAGCGGATTGAAATTCGAAATGTGAGGAAATTTCACAGCCTAGGAAAGACAGAGAGAAATTATACAGGTGTCCTCGGAAGAAACGTTAAAACTTCGAAAATTAGCTTTTAAGACTATTTTAATTATGTTTTGTCAAGTAAACTACTGGGATATTCCGAATGGCTAAGCCGCTATATGCACTCAAAATTTGGTATAAAAAATGCTTTCAGCTCAAAAATTTGCAATGCAGCACCCTAGAAACACTCCAGAAAATTTTAAATTGTTTATTCTTTATAAAGGAAGTAATTATATTCGTTGAGAATGAAAAATTTAAAGAGAAATAAAAAGCAGTCGAATTGTGTAAACTGATGCGTTCATTTTTCTTTCTGAACAAATATATTAAGTTCTTTTGTAAACACTAAAAAATTTACATGATTCTGGAGTGTTTATACGCTTCTGAAATTCAATTTTTGCCTAGGAAGCTTTTTTCAAAACAACTTTTGAGTGCTTATTGCGGCTCAATTATTTAAAATATCCCAATAGTTTGTCAGACATATGCTTAAAATTGTCTTAACAACTTATTTGCGAAGTTTTGAAGTTTCCTTTCCGGACATTTTACACATATCCACATATTCATTAAATTCTATAAGTATCCCAACGTGTTTATAAGAATTCGACAATGAGAAAAAATAGCACAAGACTACAAAGTGCTGAAATATCTCTTTGATTAGTAGCTGATTGACAAGAAAAGTAGTTTAGAAATTCGTAAAGAATTTGGAGTATGTAATCTGCAAGTGAAAATTAATTCCTATCGAAATTCCAGGACGCAGCATATTGAAAGGATGCAAGACAACCGCCTACCGAAGAGAATTCTACAATACGGCCCACAACTGCTAGAAATCCTGGCCGCCCGCAGAAGAGAAGGAGTAACCAGATGGGTACGGAGTGGTAACAAGCAGTGACTATATACCTAAAGAAGAAGAAGAAGAAGAAAAAGAGGAAGACGAAGAAGAAGAGGAAGAAGGAGAAGAAGAGGAAGAAGTAGAAGAAGAGGAAGAAGTAGAAGAAGAAGAAGAAGAAGAAGAGGAAGAAGAAGAAGAGGAAGAAGAAGAGGAAGAAGAAGGAGAAGAGAAAGAAGAAGAAGAAGAGGAAGAAAAGGGAGAAGAAGAATTTAAACGCACAATAAACAGACTCAAAAACAGGAAAGCGGCTGGGCATTACCTAAACACTAGTCAAGTATTAAAAGAATTACCAAACTCCACAATTGCAGCAATAACAGCAATATGAAATGCAGCTTTAAGACTAGGTTACTACCCAAGCAGTTGGAAAAACGCAATAATCATTCCAATAAACAAACCAAATAAATGTCCACAACTTCTAGACAACTGCAGGCCAATTAGTCTATTACCTTCATTAGCTAAAGTGTTTGATATATTGATTTTAGCACGGTTAAATAAATTCTTATATGCCATGAACGCCATACCGGATGACCAGTTCAGCTTTAGAGCAAATCACACGACTGAACATCAAATTTTAAGAGTGACAGATTTGATTGCTGAGAGTTTTCACGAGAAAAAGTTCACGGCAGTTCCGTTTTAAGATGTTACTAAAGCGTTCGACCGTGTCTGGCACATAGGACTGAAATACAAATTACGCCATCTAGGCACTCCTAAATATCTTAAAGACATAATTGGAAGTTTCTTGCTAAACAGATCATTTAATATCAAAATACATGATACCAATTCGGATAAATACCGAATCTCAGCTGGAGTTCCACAAGGTTCCCCACTCTCACTGACTTTATTCAAAATTTACCTTACCGATTTTCCGGAATTAATAGATACCGAAATAACCTTGTTCGCAGACGACACTGCCATCCTCTCACACGTAGAACTGGTTATTGCCCTGGAAAAATCTACAAAATGATTTAAATAACTTAATTAAATTGACTAATAAATGGAGAATACAGATAAACCGAAACAAATCACAAGGTAAAATTTTCTCGCTTAAAAGATTCATAACTCGTCTAATGTTAACAATTAATAACAATCCTGTTCTCTGGCTAAACAATAACCAACCCGTGAAATACTTAGGAATTAAATTAGATAGGAGACTAACACGGAAAAGCCACATAATTGATATTGCTAACAAAATCTATGCAACAATGGTCAAACTTTACCCATTTATAAATAAAAACTCTGCATTAAGAAAAAGAAAACGGAGTAACAATTTTTAAATCTATAGTTCGCCCGTCGCTGACCTATGCGTGCTCAGTGTGGGGAGGCGCCGCCAACACGCATATTAAGAAATTGGAAATAATTCGAAACAAATTTCTAAGACTGGTCTTAGAAAACTTTCTAAGCCCCCTGGTTTATTCCTAATGTACAAATCCAAAGAGAATTAAACATTTGCTGCATTAAAATGTACATAAAGAAACTATCGAATTTTTTTATTTAAGGCTTGAAGCTTGTCCTATCAAAAGAACTTTCTAACTTGACCGTACAGCTTATGCCATCATGATGCCATACCATACCATCTAGGATTTTGTCATGCTTTCCAAAAGATCGCTTAAAGCCGCCATTAATTGCTGGTACTAAAAAATAACAATATATGGGATTGTAATAACTGTATACGCGTATATGTGTTATTCACAAGGTATTTAGTCAATGCATATTTTGGTACATTTTTGTATATTTATATATTTTGTATATTTTATATGCTTTGTATAGTTATGTTTAGTTTTGGTAAATTTATGTATATTTTTGTATATTTTTGCATATTTTTGTAAATGTAAACAGAAACTGTATATAGGTTGAAAAATAAGCTCAGAAGTAAACTTGTGCTCCGATGTAACTGGAAGAGACTTAAGTACATGTAATGTATGTATTGTATTAATAACTTCCGAAAGGCCGAAGGGCCGAACGGGTAAGAAATAAATTTAAAAAAATGATTACAACGAATTATTGACGAATATATTAAAATATTTTATGAAGACTTTATGAACATAATCTCAGATATGTAAAAAACAGCTGCTTCCGTGACAATAGTTTTCTCTATCAAGTTTTGTTACAAGGGCTTACCTTTTGCCACATAAATCGGCAGGACGAATTCCCACTACTTTCCCCTAGGTTTTCTTTGATTTTGATTGTTATGTAACATAGACGAAGGATAGGTATTCTTCACTGTTGTATGAGGTAACAGTGTACTTAATTTGGTATGGTGAAAGTTTTGAAACGAGCATGACATTTGAGGAAGAGAATATAAACTTGCTGCGTTGTGCTTGTACTCCGCTAACGTTCCCCTCCATGATGTAACACCAGTCCATTCAGAGACTGTCGTGCGTTTCGTAAATATTTTCTTGATGTATTTTACTTAATATTTTACAACCTACACATTGTTGCGACGGTACTGTACGTTCAAACAGAGCTCTTAGCTCTTGTGTTTGAGAAATGTGATGTAGATCACTGCAATGACGGATGTGAAGCAATTATGTGTACAATGCAGAGAACCTGCCTCGCATCTAAAAATGGGCAATGCACTCATTCACTTATGAGAAGGGATTTTGAAACCTTATTCATTTGAGTATCGCAAATTAACAAAAATAGAGATATAACAACATAATCAATGTTCCTCCTTGTCCGACATATACAATTTCAATACTCTGGGCTAGGCAAACAGTACTTCCGACAGACTTGTCTGATATATAATTTTTTTTTCAAATACTCAAGTTGTCGATAAAATTCCTAATAGAATGAGCTAGAAAGACGATCTCTCCCTAGATAACAAATTAGCAATGCATGTTTTTCGTCAAAAGTTTAGTTACTTAATGCAAGGCGCATATTTACTACTGCAATGCCTGTATGTAGTATTCATGTTGTTCATTTCTCTTTGAGATATACCCACTCTACTGGGTATCCAAATAGAAAACGACTTTTTTTAACTGCTTCTAAATAAGTTAAGTAAAAATACTTTTATATAAACCTATGGTCAATTTTTATTTTAGTAGCCATATTCGCATGACTAATTTTGTTAAGGGCAGAAGTGAAATAGTTGCAACTGCAGAGCTTGAGCCACTAGAATCAAATAACGCAGCAGATTCAAAAGCGACACTTTCATCATTGGCCCGCTGTTGCTCATTTTGAAAAATGATAAAACATGGTCTATGTGTTTACCTTATCACTACAGACAGAATTTTTATGTAATTACACATTGTTTGTCTTTCTACTTACCGTACTGGAAATTGTAATCGTGGCGAATCGTTACGGTCCTAACACAACATCCAATTTTTTCGTTACTTTTTTTTACACATTTAGTTCCATATTACAGATTTTACTTATTTTACTATTTTCACAAAATATTTTTTAATCTATCAATTTTCTTCCATTTTATTACACATTTTTATAAAAAACGTATTAAAAAATTTCCCCTACATTATTACTGCAGGCTGCATACTTCAGGTACACTTTGTGAAGACGAGGTTGTGGGTTCTCAGTTATCGCACTGGTGGAAGCGCGCATCAGATCGACTGAGATCGTTTTCACCTTTAGACTTGAAAAGTATCACTGACGCCGCATTTCGTGATATTAAACCTCAATTTCCGAAAACTGGTGATCGCCGCCGTGCAACACATCTATGCGAATGCTGCTCACTGCAGGGATTGCTGATCGTAGATACCTCCAGTTTGTACGATGGCTTCTATCTATGAAGCTTTCACGGGAAAGTTGTATGGAGTAGAGTGTGCATCACCTTATGCTTATTATTTTTAAAACGGCATTATTATTATTATTATTATTATTATTATTATTATTATTATTATTATTATTATCATTATTATCATTATTATCATTATTATTATTATTATTATATTATATATTATTATTATTATTAAAATTTGTTTAGAATTTTTAATACAGTATATTTTGTATTACATAAATGTGTTTTAAACTTAGAATATTTTAATATTACAATATATCCGCTTTTACATGTTTATTATATATCCTTACTGTTTTCATTACATATTTATGTATATATTTTGCCGTTTCACATTACACATTTTTTCCGGGATCTACTTATCACCCTACATTTGAGTACTACAACGTGCATTTACGAAAATAATGCAGCGAATTTACTGCCATGAGGAACACGCAAACATGTTTTGGGTTCACTGCTTTTGAGAGTGCAGTACGAAAAGAACGGTAAATGAATATCGCAGAGGATTTCCTAATCGTGTTGTGCCGCTAAAAGCGTATTTAGCAACTTCAGGACGTTGCGAGGAAATTGTTAATTATTTCTGACATCCGAATGCGATCTTCTCCAGATTTGGAAGACGCATGTGACTTCATTTTGAAGGAAACGGAAGACAATCTCTCAACCAGTGTAAGAAGAGTTTCTGCTCGGTTGAGTGTTGCGAAGGGTACAGTTTACAGTATGGAAAGTTTTTCACAGTGCACCTTTGTACTCCTACAATTTTGCAATGTTCTAAACTCACTGCCACAAGACAGAGAATCGCGTTTACAGTGTTGTCCCTGTTCTCGTCCAAGAAGTGTAATTTGAAGTTCTATATCAAACGCATAATAAGCATAGTTCACAAACCAAATAATTAATTCTAGAAACAGTGCTTTATGAGCGTCTAACTAACATGCAATAAGAGAAAATTCTAAGTAGAATTTCATTTGAACGTATGGTGCTACAATGGGCCGAGTTCTGTATCAGACGTGAATATGTTCAATAGCTTTTGTGAGTACACATCTGCGACAGCCGACATTCGCACTTTAGAGCACAAAGAGTTTCGTGCTACCAAATTATTCGAAAAAGCCCAAATACCCAATTGAATTGCTTTTCAATGTATACGATTTTTTTAATTAATTTATTTTTTACTTTGCAACAAATGAACAATATTTTTGTTCCTGTAGTGTTTATAATTTTTTGAAATATATATTTCTGTATAATTCTTTTTTTTCACACTAACGTTTGAGAGCTTATTAACGATCAACCATTCGAAATCTGCATGATGTTAAGACAAAAATGCTTAAAAATGATGTAAGAGCATACTTTTGAAGTTTCCATTTATCGTCCTTGGCCATCTGAATCTAATATGGTAAGAAAAGCTGACTGGTTTGTACCATTTCTAACATACCATAATAAAATACCTTAAAACTGTGCCTTTTCTGGATAGAGAATTATCACCTAGGTCTAAAAACATTTAAAAAGCTATAATATTGACGAATGCAGATTATTATGTGAGAATTGCATCGACAAGTGCATACTATGCTGTTGCACACCATCGCCCAAAAGATGCATCCTAGGTATTTACGACCATGTTTTTGTGTCCCTGGTGAAACACGAATTATATTATGACAATCTACAGGAGACCATTGTGAACGTTGAATTACTGTTTTGGAGGATTAGCTTATTCGGATACGCATACACCATGGCATGGTTTGACCATTACCGAACATCGAAATACAATTAGATACGTACAATTAAATAGACTGTTTGACATCAACGCATAGCGTTATTTTAGAATGTTTAACAGCATACATCTGACTGTATGTACCTGGTGCGACTGCTCGCGAACGGGGCAGGGCCTACCAGCAGCGTCCCGGCCTCGTGACCATGAGTTTAAGAGGTACGTGTGGCTGGCACGAAGACATCCCTACGCCGTGTTCTGGTCTTCTCAACCGGAGAAGTGAGTTTTCTTATCGTCACACAGCGAAATGTATTGAGACATTGCAAGGAAAACGCACATCATAATCCAACTCTGCCCAACTATATCCAACTAATCTGCCCAACCGGGAATCGAACCCTCGTCGTGGAAAGCGAACACGCTGACCAATGAGCTAAACCGTGAGGGCCAACTGCGAACATGCCAGGCACATACCATTGAAGGGATCGCTTGGACCATTCGAAATTGAGTTTTAGTATGCAGCTATTTTCACTTTCTTAAACATGATTTTCAAAGGACTTATGCACAGGTTCAACTAGTAGCATAATATTTTGGGTAAACACAACCAGTAATATCAATACTTATAAGTTACGAAAAATAATTAATGAGTAAAAAGCAATGATTTCGACGTATAAAATGCCTGGAACAAGTTTTGTTATCTACTTGTGGGTCAATGTCTCCCTTCTCGACCTCCATTGTGGTATAATTCCTTGGATTCATCGAGCAAATGCAGTTATTCGTTTGCTTTCCTTCTGGACACTATGCGATTTTACTTCCCGCGTCGTATGCAGTGTTTGTTTTTATTGCACGTAAAATTCAAATGTAAATGGTACATAAATAAATCCAAACCTTTCTTTTTCAGTTAATGAATTTAGTTCAAGAAGTATTCCAAAGCCATGAGAGATAATATTCGAAGAACTTTTCTTCTTTAAAACTAGCGATGTTAATCGTTTATAGTGGATGCACGAACACTTTTTTCTCCTTTTAACCAACATCACAGGCGACAAGAAGTACAATATTTGGCTGTCTTGCCAAAAATAATCAACACATGCATTTGTAAGTAGGGTATAGTTCCGATTTTAGCCCTCAGTGTCTTGTTAGTTGGCGTGCTCACTTTCAATGGCGCAAACCTAGGTTCGATTCCCGGGCGGGGCAAAAATTAATTGTGCGCTTTCCTTGTAATATCCCAGTACCTGTTACTGTGTGACGATGATAAAGCTCATTTTAAGGTTGAGAGGACCAGAATACAGCGAAGGGATGGTTATGTGCTAACCACACGTGCCCCATAACCCATGGCTGAGAGGCTGGATCGCCTTAATCTTCGTAATATTCGCAATTTAATCTTTATATTTAAACCTCTGAGGGTTAGTTTAGAAATATATTTAAGATTTATATACATTGAAATATTGTGATATTTCCTTTAAAAGAAAGGTAGTGGGTCACAGGTAATTTAACATACGTTTAATATTAATCGTGTTTATAACCCAAACTCCAAATATTAATAAAATCATGTAATTAATATAATTAACGTTTACCCACCATTATGTCTTCCTTATTTCATTGTGGCATTAGTAATCTATGAATTGAGAGCTATCAATATTTCGTCTTCGAGAAAATCTGAATGTATAGTGATTATTATCAGTCTGTCCATGACCGTCGCGGTGTAAGCATCGTCCCTTGGCGCTCCTAGCTAAGCAGCAGGTAG
>BOPP01000098.1:3588323-3612666 GCA_017312745.1 Gryllus bimaculatus
TATTATTATTATTATTATTATTATTATTATTATTATTATTATTATTATTATTATTATTATTGGGATAGCGTGTTTCCTTAAGTTAGAATGATGTTTCTAAATGCAAATATTAGTAAGTCTATATAAACGTGATGACGATTATTCGTTCGATACATTTCAAAAAAAGATACATCAGATTAGATACAAATTAGAACATCACAAAAAAAAGTGTTTATAATTATATATGGCGAATTTCGTTTTTTAAGTTAAGGAGACAGCAGTATTTCCTTATCATAGCACTCTACAACATAATATATAAGATTTTGGTAAGTGTAAAACATGTCAATTACACTTTCAGAAATATGTTCAACACCTGTGTTCACAGTTGGTTCATTGTGTGCTTTATTCTTCCAGAACATGAAAGCTTCTCTCATTTCATTAGTCTTCAAGAGATAATACTTTGTATTTTCCATGTAGTGAATATCTTGAACTTTTTTAAATATTCTCTTGTTACATCGGGCACGTTTCAATTTTTGAAAGGAGTTATTAACTTTCGTATTAACTTTCGAAAGGTTCGTTCCACCAAGATTAAAAAGTTACTACAGAAATTTAATGTATGTCATATCAAATTAATCAAAAGTATACCATATGTTTAAATTGTACATTGCAAGTTTCGGTTTTCCCAATAAAAGTAAACCATACTACTAGGGCAGTCGAAAAGTTGTAGTGGTTTAGGTTTTAGATTGTGTAATATTGTGGCCTTTGAATTGTATATTGATCTTAACTTTATAGAATTATTTTATAATGATATTTAAAGATGAAATACGAATTCTTATGAATTAACTCTAAGCTAAACATGATACAAAGAGAGTCAATGTTTCTTATTTACAGGGCCTAGTAAATCAATAATGTTAGTTTTGCAAAATGTCAGAAATTATCTCCTACACCCGCATTCCTCAATTGTGAACAAATTGCAAAACCAACACATTTTTGGTTCCATCTTTGTTCATCGTTAAGTTAACTTTTGTCCAATGTTTGTAAACAAACATGGTAATGAAACAAATGTGAAGGAAGGACGAAAGGGAAAATTTTTGAAGTGATAACTTTTTATTCAGATTATGTACGACAAAACGCAATATTTTTCAATTGTTTATTTGAATCTGTCTCCTTGAATTCAATTATATTCGATATTGCAAAATTCCTAGACCTTTTCCTTATTCCATAAAGCTTCGGCTGTGAGAATGCCAAAGTCCGATTGCACATTTAATGCGACTGCTGCATTTTGTGCACGCAAAACTCATAATTTTTCTTCAACTACTTTCGAGGCAGACAGAACAAGAGAGCGAGTTCAGGGTTAACCAGGTGAGCGCGTACAGTTATGCAAAACCGATGACGGCAGAAAGCAAACTTAGAGGTTACTGCAGATGAAGGCGGAATTAAAAGCTTAAATATGTTGCAGGATTTCAAAAATGTAAAATGCTGTCTGTTGTACCGATGTTTTCATGAGGTTAGATGTACGTTTATTTACACAAGCTAAAGCAAGATTGCTTAAATATGATTGATTGGTTAATGCTTCAGAGCGTTACAAACTGTGCGCTGTAGAGACACAAAGTTATTTATTTCGATAGCTGAAGATCACAGATTCGACGCCAACCTGAAGATACGTAGCAGTGCGTTGAAGGAGTAATTGGAATTGGAAGTAGTAACCCATTCGACTCGTGTTTTTTTTGCCAGTTGCCCTAAGTACAAAAATGTAAATGGGTGGACAAAGAATAACTAATTGACTGACGAAACAATGTGAATCATGTGAATGTGTTTATTGCTTATGCCAGGATATAACACGATTTTCAAACTGCTTAATCCTTCTGCATAAAAATTAAATTACGTTTGTTAATGTTCTTAATATCAGACTAATAAATATTACAGAAGTATCCATAAATGTATGATATTCGTTTTAACATGTTGTAGAATGCAGGGTTTGATATTGGAGTGATTAAAACATAACATTTGAACAAGTGAGAGTTAATTTACACTTCAGTCACTTCAGTTTACCTTCAAAGAGATAAAAGGAGGGCGTTGGAACACTGCTAAGGGGCTTTCGCAAGTTTCTTTCATGACATCTATAGCTATTAATCTTCGTTACCGGACCGACATATTGATCAACACTGAAGACAATTACATATTCTGTTTGCCTTTGACATTTTAAAGCACGCTCGTTGACCACGTGGCTTCTCTAATCATAATTAAACAAGGTTAGCACCTACAGGATTAAAAGTTTTGTAAAGAAATAAACTAGAAGAGAACTACAACTTTCAATGCGTGTCTTACCATTTCTCCACTGCCATGCTGAAATAATATTTCGCGGCGCTTCCTCCAGAATAAACAGTTTCCTCGAACAGTGCGTCGCTAGCAACATGGCAGAGCTCCGTGAACCACAACGATAAATGCTTCCGAACTGCGTTGTGACCTTCGAGACCTAAGAAACTGATGCCCTACTTTGTTCTGCGGAACGCTCCTGCAGCGTGGGAATTTGAAATTGAACAAGAATTTTTTTTACCCAGCTCTTGAACGGAAGGAGAATAATGCCCTGAGACATCATGTTTCTTTGTTCAACGAAGCTGTTTTATTGTTCAACCAATTGCAATGACAGAAGTAATTCTTAGTGTATTGAAGCTAAAGCTATTATTTTCCTGTTTATTCCAATAAAATGCAGTTATCTATGTTGTAGGTGTTTAGTGATTTAATCAGATTTTACTCATGAGTGAGAAAGATCTCGTGTGCGATAGCGAATAATTTTACTAGTGAATAAAGATCCGTTAATTCTAATATCATGTAGACACTGTCTAGATAGCTAGGAGTATTTAATTTTAAAATAATTATTATTTAATTTCCTTGGTTTAGTTTTTAAAAGCTTACGTATGTATGATGAAAACTACCCCTTGGATACTGAAAATAACTACCGATTTGCTTCAGAGGCGATGAGAGTAATATTGGTTGATAATTTGCGGGAAGAATGTAGGCACTTTCAGATGTGCTATATAAACTATGGCCTTCGCAGATTCTAAGGAAAATGCATCTGTTCAATCAGTTAAAAGAATGAGAATTTTCAATATCAAACTGGTCGCGCGTCAAATCGAAACATTTGGCTGATGAAAAATATGAAACTTGCAAATCGATTGATGATAGGAATAGGAGAGGATACAGAATACTTTTAGAGTCCCTATTTAAATTTCGACAACCAAGCAATCAACAGTGATATGGATATCCAGATACTGCCATGATACGCATTTGTATTGAAATAAAACAAATAAATTTACAACATTTCTGAAAAAGTAATGTTTTATTTGAATAATTTAATTGATTTAATTTAAATATTTATATATTGTTAAGTAAAACAAGTTTCACGCTCTACGTACATTATCTTAAACTCTGTGCGGTGTTTGAACGGAGATTCAATATTTAGTGAGTAGTACCATCAAAAATCTCTGTAGATAGTTTGCTGAAAAAATAGTGATATAAAAATACTAGACACCAACCCACTTGCAGGCTCTTTGAGTTATCTCCATCTGCTGCAGAAGAAACCCGAGATTGGTTGGTTTTTAAACAAACTGGTTGGTTTTTTAATAAAGGTTTTTCATGTTAACTTCGAAGTTTAAAAATATTAACACAAAAGAAAAACCCTAAGGTATGCCTACTACGCCTATACGCGTACAAGAATGGGTTCCATCGCACATGCAGTCCAAATGTTTCCCTGTGTTTCAATTGTTGACGAGAGAGTTGTTGGATCTTTTCCAAAAGTTTGACTCACCCTATCACATGCTACCACGCCCTGAGGATAATCCCTTCGCGGAACCTCTGGCGATCTCAGACATTCAGGCCTACCTATAAACCCGCGGAAAGGACCGCAAGTACAGAAAATGAACAAAATGCAGTATATTCCATGGCATAAGTTTTCGAACTTAATTGCAGAATTATTAATAAATCTAATCTAATCTAATACCTCACAAATAGAACATAATTTCGTATAAACTTACAGAAAACATATTGCAAAATAGATTCATAATTAGTTCTTGAAAATGAATATATTCACCCCACTTTTATTGAAATTTATTCTGGGGTGCGCGGTTGACCACAGCTATTGGTATTTTCCAAGAGTCGGAATGGCATTGATACGACTCAAATAAACCATCTCAACTACTGATCTGAATTCATCTGTTTAAACCGATAAATGTGGCTCAGGACATGATGTCACTGCAGTGCCTCAGACCGACAGGTCCTAGGTTCGAGTCTCGGCAGTTGCAGGATATTCGACACTGTATAGATAGCTAGGTCTAATACAGCTGCAGGAGAAGAATTCTGCCGGCTGCTCTGATCGGTAGTTTTTCGTGATTTCTCCGATCAACACCCCACTAATATCGGAGCAATACCCTAACAAATGGGCAACGGACCGCGCGCGATCTTTCCTTCCCGATCCTTGTCCCTTCCTCACTCCTTGCTTACACACACACATTCTCACATGCACTGCACACTCAAACATGTCCAGGGGAGGTCAGTCGGGAGCTTAGTGTTTGTTCTGGCTGGGATGCTGCCACGCTGGAGGGAGATACCTGATTGGGGAAAATCCTTACAACCCAACATAGGTCGGCGCAGGTTCTCGCCTACCAGCGGGGGGAGAACACCGCCATTTCCCGTGTTAAAAACATACGCTACACTTACGAAACTAATGACATTAGCTGTTGACGCGCTCGGAATCATTAATCAATCAAATCCTTGTGTTGGAAACATTTTTTCTCTTTGTCTTCTTTGTTTTGAGCTCTGTAATTTTAAGAATTGTTATTTACATTGTTGATGAATAAAAAGATAATTAGTTATTATTTCATTTTAGAAATTCGAAGGAAAATCCCAAATACTAAATAGCCTTGGATAAAGGATCTAGCCTTGCTAGAGAGTGTTTTGCTCGACCATCACGACAGTTAATACAAAATGCAAGCAGTCCAGTTTAACAGGTTTTGGTTCGCCATGACGTCACAAGCGAAAAGGGATCTGCCGAGAAATCGAAGGTCTGCCGGTCTGTACATGTGACTCTACCAGTTAAATCACTATTCCCCGTGTAGGACGCAAAGCTAAAGACGCCGAGAAGTCAATCCTTCAAAACCTCTCTGTGAAAAGTGAGAATGGGTTGTGAGGATGAAAGGTGAATATCCTATACTGGCACTATTTGCGAGAACTTTTTTGCCATAAATTCTGCTAGTGAAAAACCTGAAGTGTAGCTGGTAACTCTATATCGGAAACAGTATGATTAGTAAGATTAGAAAGTAATTATTGACATTCTTCTGATTCGTTGTTTCGAAAATAAATATGTATAACATTCTTATTCATTACATTTCTATTAAACATTTTAACTTTTAAACACAATAAATGCTGTATTGAATATAAATGAGAGAAGTTCATGTTTTGTAGTTACGTACTATACCTTCATATCGTAACGCCATCACGAGTTACTTGCCCCCCCCCCTCAGTTTCCAAGAGGTGTGGCATAAGCGGAGCCTTTGAGGTCATTTCCCTAATCACGAGCGCAGGGCTTTCGGACGGACAATGTGGGGGTAGGGGGCGGACCTTCCCGGAAGACATCATCTTCGGGGTGTCATCCAAGAGTTTTTTTCTTCAGGGCGCTCTTTCCAGTTTTGAGGGGGGGGGGTCCAGCTTCAGTCAATTTTCGTTTATCCGCGCTGGGGTACCCACTATGTTGCTCATGGGGATCCTCATTAACCTTTTATACTAGACACACGTGCGGTCTCCTCGGTCTGCGAACTCGCAAGGCCTTCCACGGCAACAATGCGTGACTGACTATCAATGAAAGACAAGGGACGTACAAACACGCCCACGGCGGGACTCGAACCCGGGACACACCGAGGCGCTGAGCCGGCACACGCTCTAGCCCTCTTGGCCATTCAGGAAGGTGGTGTCATCCAACATAATGTATTTAAAAAATTAAAATTTTAACTTTATTCGTATTCAATCATTCTGAAATGTTTATGAAGTAGTTTAATAACTAACAACAATATCAGTCGTAAATTGTAGATAGATTAATGTCAATTTAGAAAATTCATGATATTTGAAATAATATCATCCCAAAAGTATAATATATCGAACAAATTTTCAAATCCTGTAAAAGATTGTTTAACTTAAAACAGTTGGAACAACTTTAAACAGTGTTCTTTGCTACCCAGTTACCGAACTTGATAATTTATCTGGGTAATTCATAACAAATCTCGCGTAATATATTCCATTCGTTTAACATTGATTTCACGACACACAAAATAATATTTTAAAACTTTCTATTATCATTCAATTCTAAGGAGTTATACAAAAAATGACCCAGTTACTTCCAAACTATTCACTTCACACATATTTTCAACCTACCTAGAACCAAGAACGAGCGGTCGATGTCTGAGAACCAGACTGTTCTAAGTCCATTTTGTTAAATTTTTCAGGAGAGCCATTTGAAGTTTTTTGTAAGGAGGGAGGGGAGTATGGAATGAGTTTGTTGGATACTTATGGACTGGAATATTTATAATTTTATGTGATGCCGCTGGATAAACTCCCGGATGTTTCATGGTAATTTCATAGGTCGAAGCCTGGCCGTCAAAGAAGGGACGATTAGCAAAGCGTCAACTCGCCTTAAATGTTTGAGGTAATACCTACGACGTTAATACGCACCAGAAATACTTCGACCAAATACTGAGATTCACTAGGTTGCTCCAGGGGAGCAAATGTATTCTTTACTCCTCTTAAGAGTAACCTCAATTGTAATCTGATGTGACTTTAACTTTACAGAATACTATTACTCATGCCAAAGAGGAATTAATAGTCTTACGATCTTTCAGGACACAGGTAGTGAGTCAATACCCTTTCTCTTTGCATCTCCCGGACCGGCAAAAGAAAAAAACAAACAGCATACCTCCTCATTTTTAGATTGAATTAAATTTTTAACTAATGCTACCAACAGTATAAATTGCGTGCGGCGGTTGGAGAAAGAAAAGTGTTCCACATTTACGTTTGGAAAATACATTTAGATTTACTTTTAGAAAAGAGCATTCCGAAACATTTGCATGAATAAAATATGCATTCATTTGCATTCTGAACTTCAGACATTGTGTATCTACCGCTTCGTCGTAGAGAACATGAGCTTAATTTTAATTCTTCTACATTTATGGTTCGGAGGTGAAACATTCCTACATATCCACCGGCTAAAAAAATCAATCTCTCTTTTTTCATTTAAGAGGTGCATTGAATAAATGAGGACAGAAAATAAATAAGCGATAAATTCAACCACTGTAGGCAAATATGATGAACATCAGGTTAAGTTATGTAGCAAATAAACAATTAAAATTTTCTCTACATACAATGTGCTAAGAGACGATGATTTTGTACAATACATAAGGCATCATCGACAGAAACGTTATTGGCGGATAAGAAATTACCTCCAGTGATAATTCAAAGAGATTTCAAACGAGGAACTAAAATTTTTGTATATCCTGCTGCTATCAATGCCACACAATACGCTGTCACACACGTTGCAATTGAAACTACGGTTATTTAATGATCTCTATGTATTAATACGTGAAGAAAAAAACTGGCGAAAGTATATTTCACTTCTGAAACGCATTGCTCTGTTGGCCGTTGAGATCGCGAGAACAGCTTCCGTTGTGTTTCTCAGCCATGAGGGACGGGCGTGAAGCCCACTGACCCAAGGTTTACGTAGGTTTTCAATTTTTGATAGGTATTGCAATGAATTAAAACACGCGCCGAATTTCGACCACTGAACTACCACTAGATCTGATAAACGTGTCCCAAACTTTCAAATTAAACAAGTGGTACAAAACATTAGCTGTGCAAACTATACCAGCGTAAGAACACGACACAGGTGATCCGCTAAAATTGATATTTGCAATTTGATCTGTCAACTTAAGATTGGGGGATTTTGAGCTTCTCTGTAATTTTTGTGGATACTTTTTTGAATATCATTTAACGTTTTTAATATTTGATCAAAAATTTCAGATTTATGTCAATTTTCTCCTCTTGTCCATTTTCTTTAAATGTTGTGAAGTTTCAAAATATAAAAAAAGTTCAAATTTTATTTGATATCTCTTATTCATTAATTATTTTTTTTGTTATTGCAGTGTCCGTTCTCCAAAAATACGTGAACACGGTTATTTCCAAAGCGAATTCAAATTTACCTTTCACTTTTGTGCGAATAGTGCAGTCATAAGTGATATTTTTATTATAACATTTTTTTCGCAAATTATTTAAAAGAGTATTTTTTCTTCTTCTCTTTCTTCTCTCTATATATGAAAGGGTTCTTCTCAAGAGAAAAACTTAATCAGGGGTGACATGAAAAAAGCTGGGGCCTGGGGCAGTTGGTGCCCGGGAGCCACTTATTTCAAACACAAATTTCCTCCTTCCCAATTCATATACATAATTCAATCCTCCTTCCCTCAGAAATAACGATAACGTTAGCGTTAAATTTGGATTAGAGATAAATATATTTTTCTTTTCTTTTGAATGAAAAAAATCCGTGCCCTAATTAAGTCGGGGCAAGGTGGCCCAGCTGCCCCCCTTCTGGACGCCCCTGGAAATAACGAACAGAGGACAGTAAAAGATATAATAAATTTACTCTAGCATATCATTGCACAAAAAGGTTCCATTAGCATGCGGAGAGGGGGTGCGTCACCGACTCTCACCACCTAGATGTTAATTTTATTGAAGTTTTTTATTTGTTCTATTTGATTTTATTTTCTTAATGAACAGTAGAATTGTATGTGACGTATGGGGATGAAGTACAATCTGCGCATGTTTTCCTGAATTTTGGAATCCCTTCATCATGTTTTAATCATAAATAGTTAAATGATGAATGAAAGTACCAACAAAGCGAAGTTAGTAACATTTGAAAATAGACATTTTAGCTCCCGAGTTATAAAAGAAATTATTTGCATTGGTAAGCGAACTTGAGATTTGAGTTTTTAGTGTTACTCACAAAATAAACACTTACCTCCGGCTAACAAAAGAGGAGATTAACAAACGTTTTTGACAATTTCCATAGATTATTAAATTGATATGACTAATAGTATGTGTGCATTGATTTAAACAAAAAGGCAAATACACTTGTTCCTTTCTAAGAAAAAAATATTTATTTTCGTTCTCATCTTCTGTCATTAATGAAACTATTACATTTCTCTGGCAAATAAAGGCCAATGTTTCTTCATTACATAGTAATGAATTATACTGTATTATACTCATATTCAAATTTCGACAAATATTTTCAAAATATATTGTGAATGTGCAATTTTCCAGTGCCTGATTTGTTTCAGCCAAAGACGCTGTGGTAACTTTAAATATAACCAACACTAATGATAAAGTGCATCGTTCTACGATCAAGAAGCTAATAATCAGCAACATGAACGATTTTCAGCATTCTAAAAAATCTATAAAAACAAGAATCATCAGTAAGCTACCCCCCGTTAATGCTAAGTTAATATATTTTTGTAATAATACACTAATAGAGTTCCACAATATTTCTGCGGAAACCAGGAGTTTACTTAATATATTTTAATGCATTTATTAATTCAACTTCACAATCATTAGGAACGTAACAAACCGACAAACATTCGCGAGAAAATGAAGACTTAATATTACGTAAGAGCTTTTCACTCCTGTCGAAAGTCGTCTGTGCATTGTAACGCTTTTGTTCGTTTCTACAATAGCATAATCGTCGTTTTTTTTCACGCAGGAAAACGCAAGTGAATCTCCTAAGCTTTCCGTTGCCGGCGGTAGTTTAAAACCTTTTGCATTCTGAGGCAAACTTCCTATCTTCTTTATTATAATATGGAAACAGTTGACAGTCTTTCTCTGTGCTGGAAATTACTTGGCATATATCGGAATTGTCTGCGAAGAACACAAATAAAGGTAGATATTTTTTGTAAAATTCTGAAATGTTTTCGGAATGGTGAGGAATCACACACGTTTCATTTCTACTGTAATGGCGTATGGGAAGTGACTGGGGAAGTGACTCCATCATTTTCACAATTATACGTTTGCAGTATGTCCCAATAAAGTGTATATTTTAGTATATCTTCAATTGGACTCAATGTATTTATTGGTTTGTCTTTGTATTGTGTATCTAGTGAAATATAATTGCCAAATGAGATGATTGGTACCTGAATTCATTTGAGTAATTGGTTCACTCCATTATCAAAAATTTTATTTTCAAAGAACACAAGAGTAAATTCTGTGCTCTGAATTTGCAGAGAGTATTCAATACCAAATCATGAATTCCTATCCTGAAGATTAGATGTTACGTGTTTCTCTGCGCCTTCCAAGGTTGCCTGGCAGCTTTAGCGAGGACAAATTATCCTCCAGGTGGAATGCTAAACAACTGTCTCGAGGAATGTGGATTCCAATGAAACGATAGGAAACAAGCAATGTAATCATTCCATAATTGCTTGGAAAACCACTTCAGTGACTTTCAAGATAAATAAGGAAGTAATTCAACATTTTGCAGAAAAGTATAAAATATTGCACTACATAAATTTAAGTTGAAAAAAAATTAGATAAAATAAAATAATTTGAATACTTTTTTTAGTATTACCTTTATTTCACGGACGTTAGCAAAATTGTGAACAAATTATTTCAAATTTTATTTTAAGATGTGAAAAGTAAATCGCTGATAAATATTTCCATTATTTTCTGCGGAAGATAACAATACATCTGCACTGATCTTCAAAGATTAGTGACACTTTGTTGCAAATTATAATAATGTTCACAAAGTTTAATACATCACAACAGACTGAGTTCTATTTAAGAAACTTTAAATCTGCCTATGTGATCATCCGTAGATGAGGCCCAGATAATTGTACTGAAGCGAAATGTTAAATTGTCGGAAAGCCATGACGTTGTCATACATTTTGTTCGGTTATTTCCTGATAATGTGAAAATTATTTCAAAATTTGGCAATGAATTCGTAATCACCATCAATTCATCTTGAATATTGCCCGAAAATCTTAACCGAAACATCCTGCCAAAGTCCTGTATCTCTCCAAAGCTTTTCAAGTATCATTAATTTCTTTCACATTGTCAGTAGCATCTCTCTCCCCCAAGATTCAAGTTCATCTTTTCTGATCTGATTGAAAAGTTAAGACTGTTCAACTGCGAACATTCGTAAATGTAGAATATTTCCGCAGACGAAATACGACAAATAGTAAAGTAAAATATCAGCTAGTGTTGTTTTTTACTTTTACTTTTTCGTTCGCAAAATGCGTTTTCTCGTCTCTGTTTCACGTTTTACGTACGTGAAACAGCAATTTTTTCATTCTATCAATTGTGTGCGAAATATTGCGAAGCGTACAGAAAACATCAAGAAGTGTGTGCGCGCTGCTTGTTTCGCGCACTGCTTGTTAAAACATAATGTAACATGTACTCGAGCTGTTTTGGGGCTCATCTCTTGTCGCCTTTGCGTCTGATCGGGTGTCCAAGTTGACTCGTGCGCGAATCATCAGATTCCCGCAATCTTTACGAAATTTACCATTATCGTGTACTATTACTTAGCGTAGGGAAAGTTACGTAATGCTGTAGGAAAAGTACCCTTTTGATAAAAAAAATACTCATTTGTGTAATCCCAATACCAAAGAATTGGCAGTTTCTTTCTCGTGTAGTAAATTACTGAGTTGAATACGTATGTAGTCAGAATATAAATTGTGCTGGTCCTTGATACCAAAAAAAGTGGTATTCGGCAAAACATCTGTCTGCCCGCCCGTATGTCCATGAGCAAAGCTAACGCCTCAACCTACCAAATGTTTTTACCAAATTTGATATTCGACGATTGATCTGACTGATGTCGCGGTCCTTTGAATTTAAAATGGATAGTTTAATATTTGACGGTAGTAAGAAAGTTCTCGTGCAGCTTCAGCGGCATTTTCGAAACTTTCTCAAAAATGACTCAAATTTTTTAAAAACATTTTTGTAAAAATGAGACAGGTTCGAATTTTTTCCCTGAAATGTAAAAGCGATCTATTTGTACCCCTTAGAGCCGGACACAAAGTCACTCGGTTCAGACCTTTCTCGGTTACGAGACCAACGTGCCGAGGCCGCTATGTCGGAGAACGGGTTGAACAACTCGTGAATGAATGAAACTCGACCTGTTATCGGGATGTGTCCGCCAGCGAAAAAATTTAAGGATCGATAACAAATGCCGAAAGCATCATCGAATCTATACACCGTTTATCGTTCTAACATTCCTATTAACATCTTAAGCGCATTATTTATTCGACATTCAAAAGATTCATTATTAATTCATGACAAACTAGTATGACATACGATACGACAAAAACAAATAAAACGTCGCTCACACAAGGCAAGTTTTGTAGTTGTGGAATTGGAGCTACACGAGCAAGGAGTGATATTATTTTTATTGTGTCAATGTTTATTGCGTTTTATTGTATTTTGTTATCATTAAAATCAATTTAAATATGTACTAAATTATTTTATACTTTATATGAGAGATAATTGTCCTTCTGAGAAGCGAAACATACCAAAACTACGAGTATTCGAAAACTGTGTACAGAGAAGGTTTCGCCGATACTGCGGAGATCAGTGGAGAATGAACGGTACTGATTATTTCGATCACGACAGACTACCGATGTAGGTGGCTCAGAGCATCAACTGATGTCACTGTAGTGATTATGATCGGGTATCCTAGGCATTTGCGTCTCCTTGGGGTAGACTAGGTAGGTACTGCCAACCCTCTACTAGTTCAATACATTCCATAAAAATAAAAATACAAATGTCCCTCGCGATTTTAATATGGTCTATTATGCGTATGGAAATGTGTAATGAACATTTCGTGGTTTTTCGGTGTTTTCTCCGATCAACACCAGGCGAATGCCGGAGCTGTACTCTAAGAAACAGGTCACGGATCGCGCGCGATCTTTCCTTCCTTTTCCTTGTCCTATCCTCACCCCTTTCTTACACTCACGTACTTGCACTACACTACCACATATGGAGCTTAGAGCTCGTCTCGATTGGGAGGACGGAGCCACGGTGGTGGGAGATATCTGATTGGAGAGAACCCCAGAAGCCGACGAGTACGTCATGTCGCCATGCAGGGGGGAAAATCACCGCCACTTCCCGCAATAAAAACATGCCCTATGGATGCGGGGTTAATGGCCTTGGCAGTTGACTTGTCCGGAAATATCAATCAATCAATCAACCAGCGTCCTGTGTTCGCGGTGGGCCGATACACAGGTAATAGCCTTGACAGCTTAACTTCCCATCTTCAGGATGGTGAATGTTAAGAGTGAACCGTGACAACGTAGCAAAATGAACGCATTATATACACAAGAAGCAACCATGTACAATCACGATATATTGATGTATTATAATTACTTTTACTTCCAATAAAATAATTGCAATGTAAATGTAACTAATTAATAAGCATTATTTAAATTTCTTTTAGAATCCATGGATCATAAGAATGTAATACATTCTTTCCTAATCAAAACTGCTCCTCTTTTCTCTTATAACACCAGAATACTTAAATATTTCTTTCACTTGCTGCATTTGCAGCACGATTATAACATATATTTCTCGTTTTTTTTGCTAGCATACATTATTTTTCACTTTTCTTCACACTTTTATACTTGATTTGAACTCGCTACTTTTTACTGGTTTTTACGCTTCATCTTCACGGCATCTTGACCTTTACGGTCTTTATTTGAAATCGTGTCTCGACCAGCGTAGTAATCGCTAATCGTGTGATCTTTGCCACAAGTACCAATCAGCTCACCCTCTGTTGACTCGTGAGTGAGAGACTGGCCAAACCTGCTATAATGAGCTGCCATCGAGTGGATTTTGCGTTAACTGCCGTGCCGTTCAAGGGAAACCGTTTACTTCACATACAATTTAAAATTTTGTACTTATCAATGATAATGAAATAATTATAAGTCGCGCACCCAAGAAGGGGGGTTCAGCCAGGGGATAGAGCCAAAAATACGTATTAAAATATAGTTTTACTAAATGTTTATACTAACAAAAGTCACTCATAATGGTTAATGCTGTAAGTATTAATTACAAGTCAATGAAGTGTAATTCATGTTATACAAAGCATAAAATAATGTTTTGTAAGAGTTCATCAAGTCGGCTGGAGAATATACCTGTAGCATCTTCCCCACGTACAGAAACATCCTAGGCATGTCTCTGATTTGTTTTTTCGCTAATCGGCAATCATGGGACCAAGCGACACCTGTATCCCACCGGGTATCTGACTTTATTATCGAGGTAGGTGCTCGTTACTTTTTTTTACAAGGGGAATCAGATGCTGATTCCATTTTTATACCACAGGAGGGGATGGGATGAAAATATGCTGATGATAAATGATGAAATAGAATCACACAAAATAACCATGCACAATGACCCGGCCATCGGATCGGCATCACCATCATCATCATCATCATTATTATTATTATTATTATTATTATTATTATTATTATTATTTTTATTATTTAGTATGTAATCTCACCATTTTAAGTCGCATCCAGGACTAATTCATCTCTCTTCCCGGCGGTTTCCCCGGTCCCAGCATTAGGTCGCCCTTTCACCATTCCCTGGTATCACGTTGTTAGGCCTTTTCCCAGTTTGGGGACCCCCCCCCCGTCTTCGTCGACAGCCAGAAGTGGTCCGTGTTACCTTTCGGGCTTACTAAATTCGATCCTAACTTGGAGTAAGGTCTGTAATTTGGTCAGGGAGGGAAAGGGTTAAAAATAATAAACGGTGGTTGGGGAAAATGTCGGGATGCATTGGCCTTTACTGTAGACCGGATGAGCCTAGGTTCCTTCTTTGACGTCGGAGAATTTTCGATACAAGGTAAGATGCCACTGTTTCAGTGCACGCACAGGCGGTTTCTAGAAGCCGGCACCAGTCGTTTCTGCAGTCTCCTGTGATCCATTCCTTCACCACCTTTAGCTTACAACCACATCGCGCGGTTTCCCCTCAACCGACTCTTCTAACTTGTTTATTCGCGGGGGAGGGGTAAGTGCGGGTACAAGGGAGAAGGCAAAGAAGAGGGTAAGAGCGTGGGTGAGTGTACGAGTGAGGGCGAGTGCAAGAGTGAGGGAGATACCGAGAATAAGAATGAGGGAGACAATGAGAGGAATGGCAACGAGTAAAACGTAAGATTAAGAGTTAAGATGATGCAAGTGGAAAAGAGGGAGCAAGAGCAAAAGAGAGGTCGATAGGCAGAGCCAAAGCAAAGGCGGGAGTGTGAGTAAAAGTGTTGAGGTTTGTGTGAGGGTGAGGAAAGGGCGCGGGAGGGGTGAGAATGATAGCGACAGACGGAGTGAGTGCGAGAATGAGAGCGAAGGTAATGAGGACACAAGGGTGAGGGGAAGATGTATGAGGGAGAAGGAGAGGGCACGAAGCGAGGGTGACGCGATGGTGAGAGCGAAGTTGGGATAAGGGCGAGTGTAAACGAGTTGATGTCATGGACGACGACGTTGTAGAACAAGGGTGTGGACGAGTGCGATCGCGAAGAAAAGTGCGAAGGCGAGTGCGAGGGAAAAGGAGATCGCGAGGACCTGGGCGGACCGACGGTAAAGGCGAGAGCAAGTGTACAGGCGAAGGCGGGTGCAAAGATGACGGCGACCGCAACGGGCGATGGCAAAGGGCGATGGCGATGGCTATGGCGATGGCTATGGCGAGGGCTATGGCGAGGGCTATGGCGATAACTATGGCGATGGCTATGGTGAGGGCTATGGCGAGGGCTATGGCGAGGGCGTGGGCGTGGGCGTGGGCGTAGGCGAGGGCGAAGTCGTGACGGGCCGAGGCTCTTTGTAGGCGCGTGCGGCCGCGTGGTGTGGGTGGAGCGCCGAGGCATTGAGGCTGGCGATTGCCCGAGTGAATGGCCTGCGAACCGGCGCCACGGCGCACAATGGCGAGCGGCAAATGGCTCTATTGACCAGCGCAACGCCGCGCGTAGTGCGAAACGCCCTGCGCGCTCTTTATCGGATGCGCTCCTCGTGCGCACGCCGCGGACCTGGTGACCTGGGAATGGTGACTGCGGGGATGGTTGTAGACGGCGATGTTACTGATTGTGGTGACCGCGGACGTGGTGATGATAGTGCCGGCGTTGGACGTAAAAAACGCTGAAAATTGATGGTCTTTATTTTAGAGATGATCTGAATAGTAGGAATTAGGTGATTTATTATCACGTGATTCAAGACGCGTCAACTGCTATGGTAATTATCGCCGTAATGGAAGTTCATGTTGTTATCGCGGGAGGCGGCAGTGTTTGAATTGAATTGAATTGAATTTGCCTTATTTTACGTGGCGAGACTCAGGCCATCAGGCCCGCTCTTCCGTCTGACCACGCAAATTTCGCTACGCTCCTTTCACCAACTAGGAGAGAAAGGAGGTATTTCTTGGGCGAGAAACAGGCGATTTGAATTTAGCTCAGAGGCGTCATTTAGGCTTGAGGATCTTTTACATGCAAGTAAATCTACGAACATGGGACAGCCGGCTTTACTTCCCCTCCGAAGGAAGGCGTACGAAGGATTTTTTCGCCCTTAAAAATCCACGGCTTCGATCGGGTTTGAACCCGCCAACTTGGGTACAACAGTCCAGTACGCTAACCGTTACACCATCGCCGCCGTGTTTCTCCCCACTCGGTGATATCCGGCGCCGACCTATATAGCATCCAAGTATCTGCCATCAACGACCGGGAGAGATGGTTCAGGCAATCAGCTGATGTCACTGCAGTTCCTCTGACCCGGACGTGCTAGGTACGAATCCCGACGGTAGTAGGATTTTCGACTCTAGGTTGTCAGCTAGCAGGTTTGGAGGAGAATTCTAGCGGCCGGCTGAGCTCATAGGTAGTTTTCCGTGCTTTCTCAGATCAACATCAGGCGAATGTCGGAGCAGTACTCTAACAAATGGGCCACGGACCGTGCGCAATATCATCTTCCTCTTCCTTGTCATATCCTCTCCCCTCACACACACTTACACTAACATGCACTACACTACTAGGCATGCCGGAAGACCGGTCGGGTGCCAAGAGCTCGTCCTGAATGGGACGGTGCCCGCTGGTGGGAGACACCTGGATGGGGAAAACTCCGCTAGCCGTCGGTAGTTCGGCGCCGGATCTGACCATACAGCGGGGAAAAGATCAACATCACGTTTCGGGCAAAAGTAAACACTACCCTTACGGGACTAATGACTTGGTAGTTTACATGCCCGGAATGACAAATCAATCCCATCAGCGAGACACTGCCCGATCAGGGATGCGCTTCAAGCTGTCCGACTGCTCACCCCACATGTGTGGTACAACTTGTGTTTGTAACTTAGAGGTGAGGATAGGATAGGAGAAAGAAGAGAAAGGAAAGTTCGGTCCGTGACCCGTTAAGATACTGTCCCGGCATACACGGGTATTTATAGGAGAAGAGGTAAACGGGTGTGTGGCGTGAGCTGTCCGATTTAGATTTAGATTTATTTAGTCAAAAACAGTAAAACCTTTGTGACGTATGGAAGAGGTGATCATTTGCGAACGTTTTCTTGAGTTCCAGAATCGTTTCGCATCATTTTAACTATCAGTAGTTGAAAGGTGAGTAAAAGTAAAAATAAAATTTGAAAAAGGGCGAGATTAGCAATTGAAAAACCCAAATTATAGAAAACTTATTTGCTACCGTAAACGAAGTGCAGATTTTTTCTGACAAAAAAAAGAAACAACAAACAAAAGCTTTTCAATGCAAAATTACAATACTTTCTCTTTACTACGTAAATGTACAGTAGGCGAGAAAATAAAAAATCAGTATTTATGTTATCCAACAATGTGTGTAGGATCATACAATTTATACGTTACTTGTTATATTATAATTTTCGCACATTTTATACCTACAATATTGTTCTCTAGTTTCCAATTAACAAAAGAAAAATAACTTGTAACATTCTTATAGTTAAAGTGAAATAGCAATATTTTGGAGCAGTCCGGCTCAAACGATAAATGTTGCTACTTGCAATATTTTTCCATTCAAATTATTATTTACCATTAATGTTAAGACATCAATAAAGAATCAAAAATTTGCTTCTAAATTCCTTTTGTGTTGAATGATATAGCATTTTAAAAAATCATGAGAATTTCCAATGATGATCCGATGCTGCCCGTTTAGCGACTGGGCGGAGAACAGAGTGACGGCGACGTCTGCGGCGGCGCAGACGCGGTGGCGCTGCCGTTGGCTGCGACGCAGATGACGGCGGCGATGGCGAAGGTCGTCCGGAACGGAGCGGACTTTATCCACGAGATCGAAGCGCATTTTACTTCGGTCCGCTTTTGTTCGCGCGGTTTTTTACCAAGAGGCGAGACACGGGTCACGGGGCTTGTTCCTCCATCTAATCGCATATGTTATATGGCAATATATTATATGTTATATGGCGAGAGCAACGGCCGCGAACAACTCGGCAAGCTATTCATGAATTTTACAAAACAATTTTTATTTCATTCCTTTTATATAGTTTGTAATAATAATATTAATTATTATTATTATTATTATTATTATTATTATTATTATTATTATTATTATTATTGCCCTTTTAATTCCGGAGAGGAAAGGACTTCCGACAGGTGGAGAGGGACAGGAATAAAACGCCCGGAGACCCACGTCCTGAATTCCCGAATACAGATGCGATTAACAAAATGCACTTGAAAAAACTTTTCAGTTTGTCATATTTACTCGTTTGCTTTCCCCTCAAAATGTACACAAACCACAATCTTCAAAATTAACACAAACAATTTCAGCACTGATTACATCTTTTTAAGAAAAAAGAAACTTACTGCAATTTTCACTATTACAATTACCATTTTCCACATTGGCACTTTTCAATTCTATGTTCCTAGTGGCAGTAATTGAGCTCTTGCATTAAACATTTTAGATCACTCTCATTTGCCAATGCCATCATTATTCCGTAGATTTATATCACTTAATGATACTTTCCTTCCTTTTGCACACTCATATATTTCTTCTACCTTTCTTGACGATCCACTCTGTGGTGAAACAGATCATTACCATGGTCCGTTCCACCTTTTACATCCACCTATTCTCTCCTCACTTACCAGTATCTCACTAGCTACTATCCAGATTCTTGATTCCAAGCTGAACTTCACGCGTTTCATATTTTCTCAATCTCTTCTACATTCCATCATTTTTCATCACCAAACATCCTCTTTCGTGTCCTTCCCCTCAACGTCTTATTCCCCATTATTCTTCTTGTCCCCCTCTCCTTGTCCCCCTCTCCTTTTGAATAATCTTATATACACTTTATCACTGTCCCTCTCACCTAGAATTCTTTTGACCCTACCTACAACATAACTTTCATAAAACACTTCCTTCCTCTTCCTAGCAATTATCTGATATTTGTCTTCAAATTTCTACTTCCACCTTGGTAGGTTGCATTTTCTTTCCTGTTTTAGTTAGTGTTTCCCAATATATGATTTCCGAGTCCAGAATGTTATTAAATTTAATTTTCTTAATTTGTTTTCGTCCTTATTGTGGGATACCTGGGCCAAATGTAAAGTTGTAGACTTCCTCGAATGTTGACTCTAGAATTTTCTCATGAACTTGCGACCATTCAATTCTTTCTCCCTCGATTAACCCGAGAACACCCAGCGATGGCAGGAAATGAGGTCATGTGAATGACTCTTTTGCAATGAAACGTCACCGTGCAAAACATATTTTTGAAGTTACGAATAAAGAAGATATGCCAGGTGTCTTCGTAAAAAATAACTTTACCCACGGTCGGTGGAGCGTAGAATAACTTAGTTTTATACTACCTTAGAAATATTTTTCGGTAGCTCACTTCACAAATTCGCAGCTCCACGATATCAGTAATGTTCTTTAAACATTTTGGTCAAATGGCAGGAATATGACTGAGTAATGAATTCTTTCCTTGTAATCGTTTTGTGTAATGTTTTATTGCATCATTTAGTTATTTATTGTATACAGCAATAATGTGAAATAAATTAAGTAGTGTCTAAAATATCTTTATTATATCATACATATGAATTAGTTTCTATAAACGATCAATACTCGCTTACGATCAGCAGCCTCTTTAACAATCATGTATCTTATTTTTTAAATCCTCCTAACACGAATTTAATACAATTATTGTACCTTAAGTCGACATTTTACAAAATTGACTTACTTTCGATTCAAAATGTGTAATTTTACTCTCATCTGACGATCTGAAATCTGACTGATGTATTATTTCATTTGCATCTATCATTTCTTTGCTTTAATAGACGAAATGAGAATTATCAATGCTACATGATAGGAAATAGTTGTCAACTGACTTCCCCAAAAAGACTGTCGTGGGCCGGATATCCTGTCATTTATCGACTATCTGGAGCAATTTGTACAACCCCTACTTTTATATATCGCTATGAAAACAGTGCCCACGAACTCTAATAAGCTAGTTACCTTGTCAGTGACCTTGACACATCTGCAATATGCGAAGCGATGACATCTGAACACCTGGAAGAAGAGTATGTATCGGAGAGAACAAAGACCTTAGACCAGAGACGTAAGACGTCACGATCGTAAAAATCAGACGTTAAAAGCGAATCCAATATTATACATGTTGTCATACATTAGATAAGCATTTTTTCTCAATAAATGTGATTTGTTTGCGAATCGTGTTTAACCGTTATTTTCAATATGATATAACGAAGGTCACATAGCGCTCCCCGTTTCCCTATTGCGTTAGCATGGGAGCGTTGCGTGACTTTAGTGGTGCACTGCTACATTCAAAATATTCGTTAAACACTAGTTGCAAAAAAATCAAAATGACTCAAAAAACTTCTAACATATGACAATATATAACTTGGATTCGTATTTTTACTCTCGTCACAATACACTAAAATATGTGTAGTCCCATTTGAAAATAATAAAGTGACCGCAATATCTCGTAAACAAGTGTTAAAATAGAAATGAACGCATGTCTCAATTAACCGCATTCCAACGTGCACATCTGTGAAAACTGCATTGCAATAACTTCAATCATTCAAAAACTGACATCGAAATCTACGAAGTCTCATTGATTAATCGCTTCCTTGATCCACTAAAACCGTTCAAATACCGCGATTTAATTAGCCCGAATAGACGAATGCGGCGTCGGGCCCCCGAAATCCCGGCCGCTCGTTTGTGGGTCTTTGCGGCGGTTGGCTGGCGGCGCCGGCTGAGCCTTGTGGCGGATGAATAAACACACAATCGCTTAAAAATGCACCGGCAGTGGCAGCAGCGGCATCGGGCCCCCGGCACGGCCTCGCTGCCTCCGGAGGGGGGGGGGCCCTTCTTACTACCTCTCCACCCGTATTTCTACACACCTTCGCTGCCAACAATCGTCGCTCCTGCACCGCCGTTGCCATCTTCATGTTCTCCCGCCCCCACAGCCCACTAAAACTGCTTACGAGAAATCCCTGCGCCTCACTACCGCCCCGCCTCTAACTTCCGTCGCCTCCCCCGGCACCGGTCCGTCAGCCCCGCCGCCGCCGCGCCGCCGCCCGCGCACGCTGTCTCGACTTCGCTCTCTCGCTCTTCCTCTCTTTCAACTACCTCTCCATCTTTCCACACTATATACCCACCCACTCACCGCCTGTGAAAGCCCGTCAGCTCCAAACCTGCCTTGCCAGCCACGTTAATGCTGTCACCAAACCGTCTACCGCCGCGCCCCAACTTATGCCGACTAACACTCCTACGGGTAAATCCCCTGCGCCTTCCACTGCCGACCGCGCACTCTGATTGCCGACGGCGTCCCCCCCACGCCCACCAGCGACGCGTCTCCTGGTCACCCTGCCGCACTGACACCGAGTCTCTGCTCCTTTCCACTCCCGCTGTCTCACCTTCAAACTACATCCACCCCCTATTGTCTGACCACTCCTCTCCTACCAAACCCCTCGGGCTCCTGCCGATCGTCCGGCCTGTAATCTCCATGTCGCACCGCCCCCATCCATCTTAACTCTCAACCTGGAAACCTCTGCGCTTCCAATGCCGACCCCCCGCCTTTCTTGATCCTTCGTCGTCTCCCCCGCACCCGTCGCCGTCACCCCGTCCACCGTGCACCGCCGCCGCGCGGCCGCTTGTCTCCTTGTCTCCGCATCTTGCCTCTTTTACGTATCTCTCGTACCCCTTACCTTCCTACCTCCCACTTCCATCCGCTCGAGCACCGGCCAAACCCACCGTTTTCACCAACCATGTCTCCGCCCCCCACTGCCACTAACCTACGTGAAATTCCCCTGCGACCTTGCCCAGCTGCCGCCCCCGCGCCTCTCACTTTCGCCACCCCGCCCCACCGCCACCGCCTGTCAACAACCCTACCAGTGCCGCGTGTCACAACCTCTGTTCGTCGCCTTCCACTGATCCGACCACCCTCGCCGCCACTAGATCCAGCGAGATAATTTCTCTCCCCCCCTCATGCGCGCTCTCTATTCCGTCGTCTCGACCCGGTCGCTGTTCACCCACCCCCTTCCTTCCGTTTCTCCAAATCCCCTCCTCCTCTAGTCCCCCTCGACCGACTCACCGCCGCCCTCTACCACCGCCCGCTCGCCGTCTACACTGCGATGGCAGTCCTACCGGCGACACTAAACCGCTTCGCGGAAGCCATCATTCCGTCTCCTTTGCTTCCGGTCACATCGCTGGTCTACCTCCTTCCCCCACAACCCCGGGCTCCCACCGCCGCCGGCCGCGTACCAGCAATTCCTTGAACACTCCTTTTCTCCCCTCTCACTGTCTGTTCTAGTTCATCCGCCGCCTTATCATAATGCCGTCGGTCCCACCTATCGGAACCAATCATCGCCACTCGTTCAACCACCCCCGCCTCCGCCCCCCCCCACCGCGCCCCTTGTCATTCACCCATCGCCTCCACTAAACCAAACAGAGGGTCCTCTTCGCCTGCCTCTCAACCCCATTCTGACTGTCCCCAGTCCCGCCTGCTGGGTCTATCGTCCCCCTGCCACCATCGGCCTCCGTCGCCTCTGACACCTCCCGCTATCCACCATCCCGTCTCCATTCCACCCGCGCCACGCCCAGCCCAGCCGCAGTTTTGCCCAGGCACGTCGTTCGGCCGGCGCTGAGAGTCCGCCAGCTTGGGGCTTCCGAAAGCGCCGAAACTCCAAATCGCGCCCGTACGCTCTGTTCTGGCCCACGGCCAGATTAAATGTGAGCTCTCCTTGATATGATCGCGCTCCGTAGGGCCGGCCTTGGTCGCGCCGCCTCGCCGTCTCGTACCGCGAGAAAAGTCAAAGTGCGGCGGCGGGTGGGGATAGTGTGCGACGGAGGGGGCGGAGAGTTCCGGGAGGCTAGAAGTGGGGGCGAGGGTGAGCAGGGGCCGGCGAATAGCGGGGCGGCTGGCAGGAAAGTGGGGCGGGCAGGGAGTGACCCCGTCGGGCTGTCCGGGCGCGCCGTGGCGGGCAGGGGCGTGGGAGCCGTGGGCGGGGCATTAGGGAGGGGATGGGGGACCGGATTGCGATGCTTGCGGGTTCAGCCGAGAAAGTACGACTGGTCATTGCGAGGTAGGGCGTTGGCGGTGTGTGTGACAGGCGGGGACGATCCAGGACGAAACGGAGGGGAAAACTCAAAGCGCAAGCGAAACACGGGAAATGAGGCAGGTGCGGAGAGAGGGTGCAAGGGAGCGGCGTGTGAGGCGCAGGGAGGCGGGAGTAGTGCGCAGAGGCGGGTGTTGAGGCGCAGGGAGGGCGGGTGAGCGGCGCAGGGGCGGGTGAGGCGCAAGGAAGCGGAGCTGATGTCGAGAGGACTCGGGGTGAGGGTGACAAGGAGGCTGGTGTTTGAGGCGAAGGAGCGGGGGGTGGTGAGGCGCAGGGAGCGGAGTAGTTGCAAGGACTCGGGCGTGAGGTGCAAGGAGGCGGGGTGTAGGCGCAAGGAGCACGGGGTTGATGGCGCAGGGAGGCCGCGAAGTGAGGTGCCACATAAGGACTCGGTAGTGAGGCGCGAAGAGGCGGGAGTGACGGTGTAAGGCACTGCGGAGTGAGCGCCGCAAAAGGCGGAGTGAGGTTCCGCATAGGAGGCGGTGCGTGAGGCGAAGGGAGCGGGGTGAGGCGCAGTGGACGGCGGAGTGAACGGGGCAAGACTCGGCAGTGAGGCGCAAGAAGGGCGAGTGAGGCGAAGGGAGGGGGGTGAGGCGCAGGAGGGCTGGGGTCGAGGTGCTAAGGGGCCGGGGTGAGGCGAAGAGGAGGGCGGAGGTGACGGCGCAAGGAGCGGGAGTTCGGTCCGCACTCCGCCCCGGGCAGTGGAGGGGGGGGGGGTAGGGCCGT
>BOPP01000098.1:3612691-3623193 GCA_017312745.1 Gryllus bimaculatus
AGGCGGGGAGGTCGTCCGCTCTCAACTTTCTCTGAGAATTGGTCACATTGTGTGGCGTAGATGCGGCAGCGCTGCCAGCGGCCTCGACGGGGAGTGGAAGGGTGGAGACGGAGGGGGGATGAAGAGGATTCGGGGCCGAAAGGGCGTAAATGGGGACTAAACATTCGGTATGAGACTTCCGTTGAAATCGAAAGAAAGATAGTGAACAAAGGGAGAAGGTGAGAAAGCAGGAGAATAAGCAGATGGGAATGGGATGAAAACACATAGGCTAGAGATGGAGTGGCGGGACTGGGATTGCGAAGAAGACAGTGAAAGACGAAATAGTAATAATTGAGCGACATAAAGAGGGGTAAAAACATGAGAGGGAAAGTGTGAGAGCATGAGAGAGAGAAATACAGCAAGCATGAGATAAAATGATGGGATATAAAGAGAGGAAGATGTTGAGCGAGCGAGAGGACAGAGTTCAAAGGAATTCAGAATCGTGCGACATCAGTCATGGCAAACGTATATGAAGTTCAATGTAGGAAACAGACGAAGAAGTGGCGGACATTTGAAGGGGGCGAAGTAAAAGAATGCGATCGGGAAATTGGCAGAATTGATGTAAAAATATGAGTAAGGTGATCTCAGGTAAAATTCGGAAAGTAAATATTGAAACTTACGTGGAGAAGGTAAACAAGAACTGATGGATGGTGACGGGCGAGGGAGGGGAAAATCCGGAGAAAAGGGAGGGCTATACGGAGATGGTGAAGCCTAGTTGTTCGTGTCCGAAATTGTTGACACTTTATTGACGAAGTACTAAAACGTACATCAGTCGTATTTTTAGTAATAATCTGCTCCCTACAAATACGTTTTTTATGTTTGAACTTAAAAAACAAATTAGAATTAATTTTCGTTTTTGCTATGTACGTAATCATGCGATGATATTTAGTCTCTTCAAATGATCCACTTTTCATGCTACGTTTTCTACTGGTTACTCGCGAATTTTGTTTCAAAGCACATGACATTCAATAAAACTACAGGAATTGTGGCAAATGTAGACAAAACCATTTACACTTCATACTCAACGCACTGGACAAATTCTGCTCTCATCTCTGTAGGCATTCTTACATTGGAATGAATTTGAGGAGCAGAACAAATTCCCAATTTACAGGACTGTTAAAACACTCCGGAGGAACGACCTCTGTTCGGGTGTGACGGGGGACGAAGGAACAAGGGAAGTAGGAATCTGGAGAGAGAGAGATCCTTCTCCTTGCCGGCCAAGTCCAAGCCCTTCGGCCGAGGTCCCTTGGAGATCGAGTGCGGACATTTCGCTCTGGCAGGAATCTATGCCTCCCATTAACCTCCTCCTTCCAACTCTGTTGGAAAAGGTAGTGCTTGTGAAGTCTCTCTACCACCACTTGCGTAGAAAACTTTCCGTACAACCAGTACATTTGAATATCGGTATTTTCTGTCCTAATTTGTCGTTTTTTAAATATATTGCTACTGCTCCTCAATTAAAACTTTTGAATTTTTAATCAATATCCTGGAATAAATCGTCATAAATATTCCGGAATGTGTGGTAAGCCTTTTCCAATGAGGTCTGACGAACCTCGTCATTAATAATTTCGTTCCGTAGGATGAGTTATTAGGAAACAGATGATTGGCCTGTCACCAAAATGCCATTCGTGAATGAAAGAAAGCAGACTGTAGAAACGAGTAGGTACGTGAGCATTTTTCTGTGCTCCGTGCTCGCAGCGAAGATATGCAAAAGTTCAAATTCTAGAAGACTGCACAGTAGGTAGAGACGACAGAACGCATTACCTCGAGGCTATAAAGTGACTTCAAACATGTTTAAACTTTCTTTCAACTCTAATTTTTTTTAAATAGTGTTTGGAATACAATGTTTACAAAAACTAATGTGGAGGATTTTTATTTCTAAGGAATCGACGCACAAATACGTTAAAAACAAAATAAAAGGACGTTTTTTTGTTATGTAGCTAGGATAAAAAACAGTTAAAAATTTAATTTTAATCAGATCTATTATTAAAAAGTTTAAATTTGTTTTGCTTTTATTACCATTTGACCTATCATCTTTGTTTAAGAGTAACCGTATTTAAATAAATTATTAAATGTGTATTCATTTGGTTTAGACATATATTGATATTATAATGTATGTATAAATTAAGAATTGTCTCTTTACGATATGGCAACGCGTTTTCTATTCCCAATTTGTAGTTTTACTTCGAAGATTTCTTCAATTACTTAATAGATGAGAAACGATTTACCTTTCTTTCTTGTCACTGAGTGTTGGCATTTGTGGAACTGTAGAAAAAAATTTTAGTCAATTTTTTACGTACGTGATGAAAGATTTAAAATTAGAGGACACAGTTTCTGTTCCAATTTAAAAATTCTTTAGCCACAAAGTCTTGATTTGTAATTCGCCCCAGAGTATATTGGCGAATAATACAGTAAGTAAAACTTCCTGAGTATCTGGATATATGATCCCCATCTCGATCAGGTTTATCAGTCAAATTTTCCCGATATCTGAGAAAATGCTAAGATGGCCCCTTTTTGTGTTGTTTTGGACATAAATGTCAATTTACTATCTGTGCTCGTTTTCTAGAGTTCAAAGAGGGAAAATAGTTTTCAAATAATCGTTCCCCAAGTCATCGCGGCAGGAAGTCGATTTTTTTACGAGAGGCACGATAAACGATAATAGCCGTTATCGGTAGCTAATTCGCGAATGTAAATAGATTTATTAGATGGAAGGGAATATTTCCTCATCAATTTTTGCCAATAACGCTCGTTTCTACCTGTATTTGTAAAGAAACTTGAATATGTGTAAGGGTAGAGATCTCAAAATTTAAGAAAACGTGCACATAATAACCTTCGCATCGCAGCAAGTTACAAGTTTTTTCCATATAAAAATAAATGAAAACTTTTGCGAGTTTTTAATTTCATCCGTTATCTCGACGAGTGTATCAGGTATGCATATTTGATATTTCGAAGATTTTAAAATTGTCTGAACACGATCGATCATGTCGGGTAAAACATGTGTTTAGTAGATGGTCAAAATATAATGGTTCAAGATTATGTTCAAACAGTATTTGGCTGCCAATTATTTATGCCCCAAAATTGACCGTGTTACATAGTTATTCTGATAACTCAGCTGCAAATTTATGTGTCTATTTCACGTATTTAAGTGCAAACGCAATTTTTTAGGTTTCTTATCCATTTTCAGGCATTAGAAGTGTTATATGCACATTCCTTAGAGTTTATAGATACGGTTCTTGTATGAAAATAAAACGCTGATTTTCGTTTAATAAAAACTTATATACAGCCTAACTTGTTTACAATTTTATTGAAGAGATTGCAGAGAAATTGAATAACTGTCAATAATCGTGTTTTGTCCCGAGAGCGCAAGTATTTCGAAAGCCGTGACAATCAGTGGGAGGTGTAATGTTCTTGGCTTTTCGTTTAGTGTGGTCAGGAGCGTCAGTAAGCGATTTGAGATTTCTGAGAAGCGTGGGTAAGCGTTGGAACATTTAATTCCTTTTCTTTAGGTCGTGGTATCTCATGTCAATCACGTATTTTAAAAGAAAAAGAGGCATTCCACTGCCAACAAGAAATTAATAATTGGTTTTAAAAATGTAAGTCTCACGCATTTATTTCTTATAATAGAAAAGGATATTCGCCTACTTTAAGAACATCCTTCCAGACAACAAAAGTTTATTTGGGATAATATAGAGCAAGGTTTAGTTATTTAGTATCATAATCATACGTAGATTAGAGTTTTATTTTGATTAAGAACATTCCTGCTGTGCATTACTTTTCTTTTGTTATTAGTCTCAAATAATCAATAGTTAATACCTGTTTAAATATCTATATTTTTAAAAGAATATTCCATGATCAGCAGAATTCCGAACTCCTCTACAAGTTATATAAAACTTAATTATATATGAGAATATTCTAATAAAATGTTTTCTTTCTATATGAGGAAACCTCATGAGGCACCTTCTAGATGATGTAATTGTTAAAAAGAAGGTGATTTTGTTCCATTGTTGGTTGATATTTTTTATTTATTTTTCTATTAGTTACAATAAGGTAGCCGAAATTTGTCTTTGTGGAATTTGGATTTGATTCTGTTCGTGTTGGTTTCTAAATGAAAGTGCGTGTATAATGGCACTCCACTTATAAGTGGCTTATGCTAAAGCTATTGTCTTAAATGTAGTCTTGCAGGGAATATTTAATTAGTTGTGGATTTGATCATTGGACGTATCCCAGGGACTTTTAAGATCTTCCGGAGTGTTTTACTTCGAATGATCTGCAGTTTTTTAGTGTTAGATTTGGCAGCCCCGCCCCATATGGAAAAGGAGTACAGCATAGAAGGTCTTGATTTAACAGTGTATATAATTTTAGAAGTTTATTTTTTTCTGTTAGCGAGATTTCGTGGATATGTGATTTCCAATTTAATTTTGTGTCGATGGAGACGCCTAAATTTGTGATGGGTAATTTTGGATCAACCCAAGGGATCAACCCTCCTTTAACTTTAAATAAAAGAAGTATAGGCATTTTTTTGAGTGAAAATATTTTAGACTGGATTTGGATGGTTGATTTTGTTTTCATTTTTCTAACTAATCAACGAAAAAGGAAATTTGTTCCTTGAGTCTTCCAATCCCTTCGTAAATGCCAATATTTAAAAAAAAGGTTGTTTCTTCAGCGAAAAAAGATATTTCTGAATGGTGTAATTGCGGGAAGTCATTAATAAATATAGAGAAGATAGGGAGGACCTCTGAGGGACTCAGGCAATAATTTTGTTCGGAGGAGATTCCGCATTGTTGACCCATTCTAGGAAGGTTCTGTCCGATAGCAAATTTACAAATAACTTTTGCAGGTATATCAGTATCCCTTGTATTAATAATTTGTAAATTAGATCTGAATGTCATATGCAGGCAAATGATGTCTAAATATAACCCAATGGTGTATATCTACTTTTCAAATAAATCTGCGATAAATTAAAGTAGACAGAAAATCTGATGAACGGGTGAAATATTTTTTTGGAATCCAACTTGAGCAACTGGAACACCGTTACTTTTTGATATATATTTAGTAAACCTTTTTAACCGTAATTTTCGAAATCTTACTCAAATTTGCTAAAACAGATGCGCCTGTAATTACTTGGGATTGAATGGTCTTTTACAAGTTATGCTATAGATGTGATATGAGAATGTTTTCATGACTGGAAAGAAACCTAACCTTGGAACTCCGTTAAACAAAGCTGTTAAGTAAATACTGGCTATTACGGGTAACTCTTTTAGAACCTTGTTAGGTATTAGATCACTCCCGTTAGAGCATGTTGGTCGTACATCTTTTATTTTTGGTTCAATGTCTGTGGGAGTAATGAAGTTGCTCTCATCATTTGAATGACATTTGAATGTATCTAAAATGTTTTTCACGAATGTTTGCTATATCTTGGTCAGATTCCGCAATAATATTATTGTACTTAAGTGGGCGGATTTGTTTTCTTTTGTAATTATTTTTATAGCTTTCCATTGAAAACTTGTTCTGGGATATCTTTGCAAAAATCGTTGATATTTGCTGTATCTATGTTCAAGATATACTTTTATGAGTCCCCAATTTATGAATTTCCTTCTTAATGTTCCGAGATCTTGAATGTTGCCATAAATGCCGGAAACGACGTTTTGTTTTAAGTTGAATATACATTATGTAATTTCATTTTTTTTGGTTTGGGTGGTTTTGAATTAATCCTTGAATATGCGTTAGCTTTGTAAATAATGTGGTTAAAATTATTTATATAATAATCAATCTTATCTGGGGTGTCTAATTGTTTTGATAAGTGA
This sequence comes from Gryllus bimaculatus, assembly GCA_017312745.1. NCBI lineage: Eukaryota > Metazoa > Arthropoda > Insecta > Orthoptera > Gryllidae > Gryllus > Gryllus bimaculatus. Next base: position 3,618,532 of record BOPP01000098.1, read on the forward strand.
ACTTCATTAGTTGTGATGGGCCGAAATTTCGTACAATCTATTTGATCATTTATCAAATCAGGGCTCATAGGTTATTGCCCAAGTAATAGTATTGAATGAAATTATGACTGGGGCATGTTAAGAATTTAGCTCTGGGATTGATTCTTAGTGAATGGATTTGTAGAAATTGTTTGTTAGTACATCTAGAATGTCTGCTTCAGCTGTTGTGTCATACGTGTAATGAGTTGGGCTTGTGGGTGCATGTATTTTAAAATTGTAATTGTCTAAAAACTATCTTCGATCTGCATAAATTATAGATTGGCACTCCCAACTATAGTGTTTAGCATTGAAATTTCCAAATAATATTGTTGGATTATTTCTATTTAAGTTGTAATATAAATTTGAGATTTGTAAATATTTGTTAGAACGCTTGTATATTGTTTGAACTCTAAGCTCATATGATTTATATAACTGCAAATGTATCCCTTTTGCTTCGAGAGCCTTGTTTGAGGAAGTGGCAATGGGGTAGTGTGAAATATTTGACCGGACCATAATAGAAAGTCTACGGGACGCTTTATTGTTGATTCTCTCGTTGATTAATTATAAAACCAAAATTTTTAATTTCGTGGAAAGGTGTAGGTGGGTTTTATTATGCAAGCCAATGTTATTTTGTAGTCTTTTAAAAATATTTTTAATTCTAATTTTTGTATTACTCCATGTTGAATTACTCCATTGGCATTCCAATTTAAGATGTTTAATTTATTTAATTCCATTAGTGAAAATTTCGGAGAGAATAGATCTTATTTCTGTCTCGAGGAATTCTTTTATTTTGTTTGTTATTAATTCGATAATGCCTCCGAAAGCTTCGTTTGAAATTTCGTCATTTTTTGAGAGTGACATCTCACCGTGTCTGGAGGTATTTTGTGGGTGTATTGCATTCGCGTAAGAGCGATTATTTGTGCCACAAGTGGTGCTAATTCTACAAGTTTTAGTCAAACAAGGGAATTCGTTTTGGAGGTCATGTAATACTTGATTTTTTGAGAGTTGAGGATAATGTGAAATATTAGAATTTGTGAGTTTAATTGAACACTTGCCATAGTTTGCTGTGTGCATTCCTAGGCAGTTCGAAGATCGAAGAGGTGTCTCTTGAGGTTTCTTACATTGTGAATAATGGTGTGGTTCTAAGAATTTTACACATCTGGGTTCACGATTACAGTTACGTTGAGTGTGACCGTGTCTCTGACATCTCTTAAATTGAACTGGGGTTTTGGGTCCGTTCCTAACCTTGACAATTGATAAAAATAAATGGTTTAATTTGAATGTTTCATTTCTGTCAAAGCTACGATGGAGGTGGAAGAAACATAACGGGATTGTGATTTTGTTTTTGTACAATCAGATAGTTCTTCAATTGGATAGTCAAGGGCAATGAGTTCATTTTGTTATTCTTCCTCACTGTGGTCGATGGGAATACCTCTAATCACTACTTTGGATTTCGTCTATGGATCTTGAATGAAAATCTATACTTTTTCTTTATGAAAACTAATTATACTTCTAACGTCCTTAATATTAAAAGATACGTTTTACAATTTCGCTGATGATTTTGTCAGTAATATTGTCACACTCAGTTTCATTTTTTAGGTCAGCAATTAACATTTTGTAATGATCGGCATTATGAATGAAAATAGGTGGGTGTAGACACTGGTGATTCAGAATTATTATCGTGTTTGTTGGAGCTTCTAATGTTCCCAGTTTCTACGTTGTGACTATTTTCATTTACTTTCCCCGCCATAACGTTATTATGTGGGATAACTGACGGGAATCCTTTGGTGTTTGTGGCAGTTTGAAGTCGTGGGTGGGTCAGCTAGTCGCGCGAAACTGGCGTGCGCGCCATTCGGGTTACGATACCTATGAATAGCAGTACATGGCGAGGTTGCTGGAGTTTCTTCTAACAAGATCGTATCTTCGGCTTCCGGTTCCTTGACCACACAATACACTTTCCATTTGTTATGAGATATCAGGAGAAGGCAAATAGAATTGACCGACAAACGGCAATTCCGAGAATCCGCGTTGCCGTTCACCACCGACAAGGCTTCTGAAATGCTCTGGTCGAGGTCAGGGCATACACGGTGTCGGATATTCGGTGTTAATTGTCTTAGAGCGAAGTAACACTTCACGAATACCGAACAGAATCAATAAACGCAGAACTAGTGAAAGACACACCACATACATGACAACAAAACACCGAGGTCTGCGCCGACTCTGGGGGTCGAACCGTTTCCAGCGCGGAGCGATAACGTTCGCCAATAACGGAGCACACTGGGCAGCGAACTGCTCTGATCCGCGGTCGCAGAGAAAATATAAATATCTATTGTAGAATTCATGTACCTACGTAAACGCGTAATTTATAATTTAATGTGATAATTTTGACAGTTTTTAGTACTAACAAATCCGTAGTTTAGTGGTGATTGATCTTGTATGTCTGTTTCGATGCACGAAAGTAGTTCCCTCTCCTGAATGAAAAAAAATTGAAAGTGAAAAATAAATATCAAAAGCATAACTTCGGTGTAATGTCATACCAAGTGCTGTGTAAGTTACATACGAGTTTACAGATATTTCTGAATATTCATGTAAGAAATGATCTTTGAACATAGGTTTTAGTACTTACAGCTTTCTGGTCAAGGCTGCTCCGAAATATGTTTTTGATCTGGGTAAATCGCCGATTTTGAAGCAATTATTTGTGATATTTTTTTCAAATTAGGGCACTGATTTTTTTGCAGTTTAATGCTCCTTTATTTATTTTGTATTTTTGCGGAGACTTTAGGTGTTCTATGTAAAGAGTACGGAAGGCAAAAGAAAGTAAAAAGGTGGGCATGAAGACGACTGAAGTTAACGGAATTTTGAGTGAATACCATCCTCGGGAGCAATATTCCCGAGCCTACTGGGTAGGTGACTTATGTTTTGTGCGGACACAAGTTGTAGCTGCTTTCCAGGTACCTGTACAGAAGTTACAAATTGTCGTTGTTTAATTGAAAAATATTTGCGGCAACCGACGATAAACTACAGTTTTAGAAATGCACATTTTGCTGTTTTTTTCGGAAATGTATTTTTCTTCAAACAAGTGTTTCAAATTGTAATTTTTATTTAACCGACAAATATAGGTGCTCGATTTCTTCTTACAGGACTTGCTATAGAGATGTCTCATTAAACTTTGGTCTCTCATGATGTAATAAACTCCTAATGAATACTAAAAAATCAAAAATATTTTAGCAGTACCGACAGCAAACAAGTAAACGATGAAAAGCGTGCAAATCTATTTTCTGGAAGTAATGAGTAAAACATATTTTGCATAATAAAAGTGAGATTCTGCCTTCGGGATGCAAATTCATTTTATTGATACTAAGGGTTAACTTGACAGTGTGTTAATTTACATTCAACAACAGAATGTTCCCTGAAAGAATTATTCTTAAATGGATTAAATATGATGTGCATTCCTCGGTGTATTAAAACAGAATGTAGCCCAAACAAGTGAACTTTACAGACATTATCTAAATTAATTTTTATGGCAAAGCATTTTAGTAGAAAATGGGAATGGAGTATAATAAAGAGCTTCACAGAAACACTCAAGATTAATTATTCAATTTATTAGTTTCAGGAATTTCATATAGGAATGTGATATTGGAAACAAGGTTCATCAGAGGCGGTTCATGAGTGAAACCAAGCAGCAAGTATTAAAGTAAGTGGCTTTCGTCCACGAGAAAAACAAGCCTGTTTTCACATCGCAAATACCGCTGGAAATATTCCAATTTTACACTATTAATTACTTAATAAGGTCTCACTACTTGGATTCCATCACAACCCAGCCGCCACTGATTTTCATAAAGAAGAAACAAACAACACAACATTGAGAGCAACATATAATTTCCATACATCCAACCAACAGCAAAGAATCACATCGGAGATAGGCAACAACCCGGGACCGCCGCGGAGGACCAGGAGGAAAGAGAGTAAAGAAAAAACCTTCTAAAAAAAAAACAAACATCCGAAATTATTCACTAAAAATTGGCAGAATACTAAATACTGATGTGAATAATCACTCGGTGTAATTAAAACCAGGCAAATGTTAGCACAAAACAAGTGAATTACAATGAACTATTTTTCTCTAAATTAATTTCTAAATCGCCAACCACACAGCCATTTTAAGTCAGAACAAATGGCGAAAATAGGACGTATCAACTAAAAAGAGATTTCACAAACAACGAAACCAAGACATAATTATTACACAATTCTATTAGTTACATAGGAATTTTCAATATATATAGAGAAAAATGGCGTTGATATTGGACTAACATAGATGCAAAAGTGAACCTCACCTGACAAGAACCCAAAGGAGCCAAGTCATTAAAAGTGGCTTTCGCTCGTCCCACCTGAGAAAAAAAAGCTGTTTCACATCGCAAATACCGCCGGAAAATATAAAAACACTATAATAAATACGGCTCAACTACTTGGATCCCACACAACAAGAAAAAAAAACATCAAACATGAGAGAACATATAATTTCATACATCCAACAGCCAAGAATACAATCGGAGACTACACGCGGGCAGGGCTGGAAAGACGAACAAGCCAAACAGGAGGTGGGGGGGAGCGAGGGGAGGGAAGGGGACGAGACCTCCGCTTTACCAG
>BOPP01000098.1:3623218-3636335 GCA_017312745.1 Gryllus bimaculatus
AACACTTAAACAGACGAACAGACAACGCCACTGAAGGGAGCGCTCAAGGCAGCAAATGGCGGGCAGGCGGCGGGACGCCCAATTCTACGAATACAGGCATCAAAACAGCAATCGACGAACAATAAAATAAAAAGACATATGTACAACATTGGGCCAACCTGCATTCAAATCATAAACGACTTTTTAGTGAAATCTCAGCGATTCCTGCGGCCAGCGTCATGCGATGGTTTTAAGTAAACTTTCGTCAACACGAATTCCAAGTGATAATCGGTGTTGGTGTTATACAAATTCGTGTTATCCTGTTACCGAAATTATCCGGTTTCTTGCGGGGACCCAAATTGTTCGAGTTTTCGGCGAAATTCTTGCTTAAGCGAGTTCGTGCAAATGAGGGTTTACCGCAGATCATTTGGGTGACCCCGATCGTGCACTGGTTTCCCAGTGTTCCCGTTGCTCCATCGTTGCCGCTTCACAGCTTTTCAGTGCTAAACAGAGCCACGAAAGGCCGAAACGTTACCAAAAGGGATTGCGCGTGACGCCGGCTTTCATTCAATTTTGGTAGACGGGACTAAACTTTACGTCTACGACATTGTAGCCAACGTTTTGATCGACATGCTCTGCACGTTAGAAAATGTAATGTTCCAAAGTGCCCGGGATTGCGTTACATTCAGATGAATGCAGTATAAAAAATATGTCAACTTGCATAAACTTTGTAGTTGATATACTCGATGTTTTAATTACAGGCGACAGTGAGATTTTGACTGCCCTATAAAACGTCTTTGGCAATATTTTCAACATTTCAATCGACCAAGGCCTCAGTCAGAGTGTACTGAGATGCCTGGGCCTAAAGCATTGCGCTTACGCCCTGATGAAGGTCACAGTCCAACGAAATATCATCGAGGCCCCACACGCGTCCTTTCCCGTTTAAGCATACAGCTTTCACATAAAGTTACAGTTTAGTTTTTTATGAATCGCTTCGTAAATTATTCGCACTTATTGAGAGATGAAAATATATTATTGTAAGAGTTCTGACCGTCTTAAAAATGCTGAGAAAAATTAGTGGATATTGCCAGGGTATCGAACTCAAAACGTATATGCAGGTGGCTCTGTAGGTATTAGAAACGGCAACAACAACGTTATCAACGTTATCAACATTCTGGCTAGAAGCAACAATCGTGGTAGACAGAGATGTTACTTAAGTCCGCTCAATGGGCCAGATTAAGTTCCCTTCTGAATGTTGGAGGATTCCTATTGAATATTGTAGTAGTGAGTTCTAACCCACAGTCACCACAACACACTTAAATAACACGTATTTTCCAAACTGCAAATGGAAATAAAAAAATGCTATTTCATCCTGCGGGAATTACTTCTTTCTGATAATTCGTAACACTGAGAACCGCGATGAACTTCCACTTCGTATTATTTTTATGAACAAAAAATATAGTGTAGCTCAGTCCTCGGTGGCTCGTTGATTAGCGGACTCATTTCCCACGGCGCAACCCCGTGTGCGATTCCCCGTCGGGACAAAAACTACTTGTGCGCTTCTCTTGCAGGGTCCCAGTTTCTGTTGCTGTGTGACGATGACAAAAATCACTTTTCAGGTTGAGAAGGCCACGATAAGGCGTGAGGATGGCTATATGCTTACCACACGTACCCCTTAACCCATGGCTGCAAGACCGGGACGTTCCTAGAAGGCCTTAGTTCGTATACGTAGAGCTGTTGCACCAGAGTACATACATGCATATGTTGTATATCTGCCTCTGGTGGGATTTAACAGCGCACAAAATACACACGGTAAAAATATACACACATAAAATTTCTGGGCTGCAAATCTAAAAACAACTTCACATCTCCATGAGAAAAATAGCATACGATCATGTACCTGCTACCAGGAATCATGTTCCGTTCGTACGTGCATAATGTTCCTTCCTTTGTATTATCAGAGGTGATTTGAAGATAAGTAATATTTGATTGTTGGTATTTGGGCCAAACATTCACCAAAGTAAGTGTACCATATTTTTTTTTGGATGGCTACACCTTGGTTACTAAAACATATTTTTTCGTAAAAACAGTGAGACATCTAATGCTGCATGCAGCAACTATGTAATCTCGGATTCAGTAGCACAGTGAAGTCATCATTTTTAATTTTTGAATATTCTTCACTCATAACAAAGATACCCAAACTCTTTCCATTATTCTCTGTAATATTCATCTCACATAATCATAACAAAGAATTACACACCAATGTCGTACGGACATCAGTTTCACAGGCCAATATTTTGATAAATATCTGGATTTTCAATAATCGAAGACATTTTCGCTACTGAGTAGCTGACATTCTAATCTTCACTTTGTGCAATGATTACAAATCGTTGAACGTTTCTTACCCCTAACATTTCTCCACAACGTACTGCAGATAGTATTTCCTTCTGCGACAGTTTCGTTGTGAGAGGTATTTTTAATTTGTTAAGTTTTTAATAATCATCAAATGCAGGGGTGTAGTGAGGTCCTCGAATGTCCTGCTGGAAAAAGCCGAAATGGGGCAAGAAGAAATGATTGAAGTCGTGGGAAATGGTGCAATCCGAACTTCAATAAACGTGAAATTAAGAGTTTTCAATATAAAATCTCGGACGAGAATAAGACTGATGTATTGGAGAAAAGTAGCAACAAGTGCGATTTGTTTTATTTTCTGTCGATCCCGGTTCGCGGGAGTCCTTATTAAGAGCGATATAGTATTGTTATCCCCGTTGATTGAAGGGGGACGGTGCAGTGCACCTGTTGCCCCACACGCTGTACGCTCCTGTTCCCGAGGACGAACGACGGGTGTGAAAGAAGAGGAGCGAATTTGATGTGTCACTTTATATCAGGAAACAATTAATTACCAGGTTCATTAATATTTTTTGTAATGATTGGGATCTTAATTATACGTATCTATTACCGATCCATATTACTCTATAGATCGATGCCTTGATTATGACTAGAGCTCGGATGTTTATGTCCTAAAAATTATATATGCAAGCATTTATGACCTAAAAAACATGAAAATATGACCATTAAATTAATTTTAAAAAAATTTGGTTACATTTGCGAAACCTTATTGCAGTTGTTTAAATAAACGTTATATTGAAAATATTAATAAAAAAAAGCATTTTCATAATTCACCCTTCTCCTTTTGAAGACAATTCTACCTATTGAAGTTATTTATAGAAAAGGTTAATCTTGGCATAAAACCTGAAAAAACTGAAATAACTATTCCTTCGCGTCTGGTGAATTCTACGCCTTTTCTCTCTCGTTCTTTATAGATCATCCTCCCAATTCACAGTATACAAATTAGATTACTATTAGAAGTGAAACTCTCTTTGAGACGACTGCGAGAAGCAAGAATCCGAAAACGGAATAAAAATGAAAATATGACAAAAAGTACGAAAATTCTTGGCAAAATGACCATAATAAGAAATATTAACGGAAAATGATAAAAGGGTTTAGAAAGCCAAAATATGACTGTACGACACGCGAAAGTTGCATAATTTTAGCCATTTGTGATAAAATCTTGCTTAACTTACGTTTTCAATTGAAATCATACGAAGAAAAAATATTATATATCATAAACATTCGGGCCCTAATAAACTGACTCAATTCAAAATTTTATCGACCCCACAAAGGGTTGACACCGATCCCAGTGAGAACCCCTGAATCAAAACAAATACTACGCTTTAAACATTCAGAGGCCAAGAAAACGTCTGCAGAGAAATAATTTTAATTTATCGGCAAAGTAGATTGATTCTGCAGGTTGATCTAAAATAGAAAAATAACGTGTAAAATCTGACGTGTTTTCTTTGTTCTAGTCGATCACCAGTGACGGAAGGTCTTAAAACAATCGACGACTTTAATATGAATATGATAATATGAATATAATATAAATGAAGCTAACCAAAAAATAATACTTATCGTATACTTCTGCGATCAACGCCGTGTGATTTATAGTTTGACTTGTTAAAACAATAAACACTTCAAAAATGTTTGTTCATATTCCTGCTTACATGAATTGCATGTCAGCCAGCCGCAATAATTCGCAAAATCCGATTCTCGTTTTCATCTGCGAGAGTCAAAAACTAGTGATTTAACTTGATTACGCTTTACAAAATTACATCCTTGGAACCTAATGTCCCATGGTGGACCGCAGAAAAAATAGATAATTATTCAGCATTTGGATTTCAGGGCTGAGGAATTAAAACACATACAAAAATGACGGTCAGTGGTTTTGTTTTAGTTACATTCGTTTCTTATGTGTCATAACTGCAAACAAAGGAAAACCGCGATCTCAAGGTCAGACTGGCATACAGAACATCCGTATCTAATCTAAACATCTGTCTCATACATTAAAACACAAGTCAAGATGTCATTTAATAAACAATACTGGTGAGACAGTTCAATCAATTTAAGCAACAATCAATTTTAGCCGCAAAGCTACGTTTGACCGAAAAAAAAACCTTTTAGCATTTCTAAATATACATTTCCTGCGGAGCAATTCGCTCTGCTAATAAAAAACAAAAACAAAAAAAACCTTTACACATCACACAAAACTATTTTACCACAAGCTTCTTAAGGTCAAAAGGTGATCATATTAAAAAGCTTATCCTTCGTCAGACTCGTGAGGGCAACTGAATAATGTCTGGAAGGACTTCGTATTATTTACCCAAAGAGTTTTCGCATTTAAACTTTTGATGGATATTATACACTTTAAAAGTGATAGTGTAAAGATTGACTCTAAATGTAAGTGTAATTGTGTAATTCCACAGAAAATATTTATTTAGAAGAGCCTACAAGATCATAATTTATTAAATATTTCATAAAAAATATTATAAATTTATACATTTATTTTATAAAAAATAATACACAAAACAAAAAGAGCATTATGTGATAAAACTTATATTAATAAAAACTAATACACACAATACAAACAAAATATATTGTCAAATAAAATAATACAATAAAATGTAGTTTAATGAATATAAAGCAATATAATGAATCAAATTATGTAATGAAATTAACGGAAACATTATGGAGAATGATATAAAACTAGAAATAATAGAAGAATATAATGAGATATGTTAATAGTACTTCAGACTCCATTCGCCGAGAACTGAAACTACAGTTCTGTATAAAAGGTAAACGTAACTACACACCAGGCGTGAAGGGAAAGGAAAACAAGAATTCGGAGTTAGAACCAAGATTCTGTTTCCGATAAAATTAATGTTTGTTAGTGAAAATTAATGTCGTACTACGGACAAACTAAAACGTAAATAAAAATCGCAACTTTCCTTGGAACTGGAGCTAACTGGAGTGCGCAAGACGTTTTTTAATTGTTTCGCACAAAACCTTGGTTTTCACACGGCAAGCACTGCTCGCAATTCGATAACACATCGTATATGCATTGTGCCACACTCTTGTAACGTAATTTTTGTAATAGTGATGGTAGAAGCTGTGCAATCAACGATCAAATAATCAGAGGCAAGGTCCCACCACCCTCATAGATTACGCGAATTTGATTCAGTGTATGAAAGTGACTATTGACTCAACATAGTCATTTCAGACTATACCTCCCTCCCTTTAAAAATTACCAAATTTCCCATATTCCTTCATTTCTTAACTGATAAGACGATTTAAACGGATAAGAACGCAGTTTACAATTATACATGTAAATCCGTTTATGATTTTCCTCCCACATCTTCCTGAAATAAATTTCATGGTATATTACTCACTTCCTTCTCAAACAACACGCATTCATGAACTCACAATAATTTCCTTCAAATAGAGTACCACAATAGTTTGCAAAGATTACCATGGTCTTCTACAGTCAATTAATTTTAATCCCCTGGTATCATCAGTATAATTATTTTTAGTGTGACGCTGCAGGTACCATTACTTAATAATTGTTTAGAAATTACTTAATAATTATTGTATTTGTTTAGTTTAGTAATAGTTTTGATTGCGCTCGAATATAAAAGAGTTTTGGAGGAATTTTCTTCGTAGACAGTTTTAGAGTCTGAAAACGTGTCCTGAAATGTGTCAAAAATGCCAAGAATTTCGCACTTTTACCTCTCGAATACCACCAAGACGTACCAAACAGGTCTTATGGGCACTAGTACAACATTTCAGTATTTCTCAGGAAGGATTTATAATAGGGAAATCGGGACTGCAATAGATTTTCATACATGAAATATGCTCACATTTCCCCCGTCATGTTCTTACAATATTTGTCTACGATTATACCTGTCCAAAATACCATAGAGCGGTGTGGATGGAGACGCAAATACGTCTGTAACCAATTAACTTTGTATGGTAAAGGAAATAGTAACCACTTCTGAGAATTAAGAAATGAAATTTGTTCATAAATAAAGTTATACGACGACACACATTGATGGTCAATATACTATGGAGCAAAACTGAATGTCTCTGAAAATGAAATTAATGATTATTTCTAGCATAGAAACCACCTTGTGTTGGCCAGGTATGTCAAAGAAGAGAGCGAGTACTGTTAAGACTACTGCACAGCTGTTCAGGTGGGGAACTATAACAAAAACAAGGAAGAGAACAAGAGGCAAGCTTCTAGGAGGCCTGGGAAATATTGTGCGCTTGCAATACATGTAGAGAGAAGTATAGTCACAACAGGAAGGAGCCCATATTTGTCCATTCCCGGAAGCTGTTCTTTCAGCGTATTTTATGATAGTTTACACGTCCTTAGAAATTTGAATTCAGTGAAGTAAAACTGTAGTGTAGTATTTTCCGACTGCAGGAACGAAGAATGTTCTCTGATATGTTTGTTCCTGACTTCATAGTACCAGATCCACTCAACGGCTTTTAGTAATCGAAGAATTAAACAATATATTACCAACGTTTGAATGATGTAAACTCTATAAAACTATTCAAAACGAAATACTGCACGTTCTAAGGAACTTACCATTACATAGGACAGAAAAAAGTTTCATTGTTCAAATTAAGTATTTCTTCCGCATAAAACAAGAAGTATAATACAGAACTCATTAAATCACCCAGTTAAAAAATAAAAAGTAGTCAGAATAAGCTTGCTAATCAAACCTAAATACACTGAAGCAGGTAAATGTTTTTTGAACAGTCGTTTTTCTTGTGTCACAACGGAAAAACAATCTTGCTGAACAGTCTAAATATTATCGTTTTAGCAGCTCTTCTCTGTAGTACTCTTCATTTCTGTCGCTTCAGGCCCCCAACAATTCTACCAATTAGGGATTTCCAAACTATTCTTTTCTGAAGTATGAGGTGATTTGAAAACACCGTAGTGATCTAATGAATATTAAATGTTTTCATGACAACGTGTTATTAACATTTTTTACCTTACTTTAGAGTAGGAATCACTTCAAAGAACGATGTACAGTTTTACCAACAAAACTCCAAAACAAGACGATTCATTATTTCAGTAATTCTTTAGTGTCTGCACGTTTGAAAAGTATTCTAAATTAAAATTGTCTTGTGAATTATACTGCTGTTTTGTACTATTCTTCGATTAATTGTGTTCAAAATTTTCCAAATCGTATTTTATAAAATCTTTGAACAGGATATTGTAGGCGTTATAACCAAGCGTTTGGATACCCCTATTTTATATTCTGCTTCCACATTTCCACTCAAAAACACATAAATACTTCTCTTCCTGTTTCCTGGCCAGAGTACAGCCTCCTTAACTAGTGCTGCGCTCCCTGTGGCCAACACCATTGACATCTCAATTTTAGACGCCATGAAACGATTGAGCAAAAATATTTGATGAGTAAACAATGCTATTAATTAGGGAAACAATATTACTCCTAATTCGTCAGGTAAATATTAAAAAGTACATAAAGAGTAGTTATCAATAAACAATTTTGCACTACTATAGCTCATTATAATTTATAAAATAGATTTAGTAATACAATTTGCTGAATACGGCAGGATATCATATCATAATATCGGTACCCTTGTCACCCCTAAATCCATCGTCATCAATAATTATTTACAAAACATAAATTCGGTACCTCATATTAATTTAGTTATGGGGAAAAAGTGGATGAAATTGTATCTAATTCTGTGATAATTATATTACTATTTTGATGTACGTTATTTTTGTCTATACAACATCCGATTTTTATTTGTAGGTGAAATATTTATATGAATTTGAAAAAAAGAACATGCAAAAACATTACACAATAATATGAGAACTATGTATTCGTGGTGTCACAAAACTCCGGTAAGTAGAATTTTCTTCTAGTCTAAATTATATTCCTCTCCTTCCTTTGGGGAGCGAGACTACTTTTGAAATCAAAATATTTTCCGAAAGCGTTGTCTTACGACGAAGTTGGATGAGCATTTTACTAACATTAGCGATCAAAGATAAACCATAAAGAAACCAAACATAGTTACCATTTATTCTTTGCATATAGTATCACAGGTATTTGTTAAAAACAAGCTATTTACATTATTTACCGATTCCTCATATTATTTATCTGATTCACCAAGTCGAAATGTTGTATTAAAATTGCAATTAGTAATTTTCATTATGTAAATATTTTAGATAATCTAAAATAGTCCTTTTATATCCGTGGTCCGATTGCTATGGTACTGCTGCAATATTCGCCAAGTGTTGATGTCAGAAACCACGTAAAACTATCGATCTGAGCAGCCGATCGCTAGGATTTTCCTTACAGCGTCAAAAACCTGTTCTAGCTAACTACAATGCCGGAGCTAGACAATTTTGGACCCGGGCAATGCCGAAACGTAGCTTCCCTCCCTCCCAAAAAATGTAAAAAGTAGTATCAATAACCTATATGAGTTATTTTATTCCAACAAATAATAAAAATACGTTTAAACTAGAAAACATTTTTGGAAATATATTTTAAATAATAGTGTTACGTAAACGTATTTAGTGATTAAATAATATTATTTTCATGGTGAGCTTAAAAAACTACAAAAAGTATTGTGTTTAGTTAGTGTTCCCGGTCAGAGGCACCACAGCGACATCTGTTGACGCCCTGAACTACTTCAGCCGGATGGCTGCTCGAATAATTTGTATTTGTTCCCTTTCCATCCTTCTTACTTTACCTTGTACAACTTTTCGATGCGTCCTTTTTAAAAAAATAAATGACACACAAAATTACGAAATAATTCCAAATACTTGTACGGTGTATAGGAATCTGAGCAGAACACATTGGTTAATGAGACTGGTAGCACGTCCTAACAGGTTCAGAATGGTTGTAAAGTTGATTCCACATTTACCGTTTCGATCAAGGGAGCAATTCTAAGTGAACTCAAAGCATGGGAGTTTTTTAGTTTCTACTTAAAATTTCAGCTGCTGTGTTCACAATACAATAAAGGGAATAAAATCTAGTTCACAGGTTAATCAGTAATTGAAATTAATAATTTTTACAGAAGCGTTTTAAATAATGGAGAGAGAATTACATAATATGATTCTTCATTCCGTTGGTAATAACACGAACATATGAAAACTTGAACGAAGCATACTTGACTGCCTTCATGTCGTAAAAATGTTCACAGTAATTTCACTTGCTTTTAGTCTGGGAAATATATAATTATCTAGCGTTTCCGGAAGCCTTTTTTGAAGGGGTAAGTATGCCTTCTTCTTCTTCTTCTACGCTTGAGACAGACAATGGCAACGGACTTGTTCTCCACCTTCAGAATGCGTGAGAGAAGCACTTCAGGATGTTCAAATTATCTTGGTCGGAAAGAACATGCCAGACCTTGAGCACGCCCAGGTTCCTCGCCGCCCTTAAATTTATTTCACGACTATGGCAAGAATCCGCGAAGGAAAGCAAGTACAGTTCAGTCCTCGAGAGACCAAAAGACACCAAGAGCACAGGTGAGGTTCTCGGGAAGGATTTAATTTGAATGGTCACTATGATTTGAAGCTGAACAATTTAATGAAGTGGTGAGGAGTGATTGATGGCACTACTGACGAATAAACTGGAGGGAGTAGAGAATACTAAGCAAGCTCACAAAGTCCAAAAGGATGTTGAAGAAGATGACGTAGCATCATTTCTCCAAAAATAAAACCGTTATTATTATATTCTCTATTCGCACTGGAAACCCACGGATAAATCTCACATTGCATCTTCTATAGAGTTAATCTGATGAGATCTGATGGCTTCTCTGCACGTTTTATAGAGTTCAGTCAGTAATATAATTATTCAAATGAACATTCAACATATTCTCGCGGGAGGAAGGTGGAAAATCCTAGACCAGATGACAGATCATCTTCCATTTTTCCTGCTACTTGAAGCACATCCTTCCTGATAATTAGCTCTTTTTACCTCCTCTATTCATTATCTTGGGAGTCTTCCTTTAACTTTAATACGTCCATCATCTACCTCCTTCTCCTGTTCATCTCTTGCGTTCAGGGATTAAGTTTTTCACAATTCAACGAGTTGATTTTTTTTCGTTTCCGGGAGCGTCACCTGCTGAAGTGATTAGTCCCGTGTAGTACACGTTTTTCCTTGGGAGGTGGCAGGTGAGATTTGGCAGCGACTTACACGTCGACTATCTAGGTTTTCCCCATACTAGGTATATCCCACTAGCGGGGAAGAGTTGATTGAAGAAACCACGGAAAACTAGCTTTACTGATGAAAAGCTGATATACTTGTAAATTCTTCAATTTTGATAGCCTACAAAATGAAACAATAATGAAAATGCGCTAGTTTGCGCTCTAATAAAATATACATTGCGATAGTTTCTGCATCAAAAAGCATTACGCAACGACGGCAGAGAACGGGTAGAGAGAGTGGAAGTAGAAGTTGGTAAAGTCCGTACGTAAGACTACTTGTGGATGGTAACAAACAATAACTAAGTAACTTATATTCTAACAACCTGAGAATTTTTTGTACCGTGGAGTGGTTTCCGCATTCCAGGGTTTTATCCCCCTTTTCCCCAACAGATTCTCTAATACTGAAAATTGACACTCCTAGATCCTCTAACACTGGTTGTTGGGGTTTCCTAATGGGCTATGAATCATCCTAAATAATGAAATGATTTATCCAAACACAACAGGAATAATTTTGCATGATCTTAAAAAAATTGACCATATGCGTAGGTATTGGCCATGCTTTTTCAAACTTCAACTGAACTAATTAATATAACTTGATCATTCAACACAAGCAGAACGCATGCTCGAATATAGTTGATGTTACTAATTAATTCTTTAGAAACATATCGTCTTACACAGCAACAAATATTTGCAAACAGAAAATAAAAGATCTTAGACAGCACCCGTGTACAACTGCTCTTGGTGTTGGTTTTGGACGCTGAGTGAATAAAATTTTTCGTGTGTCTTATTGTGGTCTTCTTACGTTCAAAAGTTTTTCCGCTCGAGCAAATGCCTTTACTTGAAAACCTTGGAACGCGTGTTTGGCCTTCTTAATGGAACGGCTAAATCTACGAGTTTTCTGTACTTCTCAAACAATTTTGAGCATAACATTATTCTGAATAAGTTTTTCTACACGATAGTATTTGACATTTTGTCAGTATAAGTTTAAAAGGCTTTCCTTTTGATGTTTCTTAAATATTCTGATTCCAAATTTCTGGATTCTTTACAACTCCCCACGTTTAAAATTCCCTTTCACAGGATTGGTAATCCAATTTTGAATATCTTTTATTGTTACCCTGAAGTCTCCTCGATATCAATTTTTTATTGCTGCCCAACTATTTGACATTCCATTGTAATAATTTGCAGAAAAAAGTATAGGTACAAAATGTTTCATTCAAAACTCAAAAAACATCTCTTAGATCTCTCCTGAGTAACCTGGGATGAGCGATTTTCAAAGACTTTGAGGCGGGTTTAGTGGAGTCGTAAAAACAATTGCCATTGCTCTCTTTTATGAGGAATGTTGGCGCCTTTTTCATTTTCCGAATTGCTCACTTACGTTAGTTAAGTTTTTATTACATAATTGACGCTACAAACGTAAGATTTAGTAGACAATGTAGTAATCATTTAAACATTATGTTTGGTGCAAAATGTAATAGAGTTCCCTGATTCTATTCCTGAAGTTTTCCTCCCTGAACCAACCTATCACGCCAACACATATTTGGAGAGTTCGATAAAATTTTCAGAGAAAGAAAACGACTTGCGATTGAATTCCTCCAAGATATTGAGAACATCTCTCCACCTCCGAGGCTACAGCCAACCCGCTGACAACGTTTTTGGTAAATATGTTAATGTGAATGAAATATATTTATACGAAACTCAATTATTCTTCACGTCACCTCAAATTTTGTGAGCATTTCGCAATTACAAGCGGTACACATTCTCCACAATTTCCAACGTTAACGCCCTGACAAAAGATTTGACCTCTGCTATTACAGAGACTACAACCAACTCGAAAATGATTCTTCCGACACGATCACGGCTATAGCTGTCGATTCCTTTCGGTGAAACACATATAAAAATTAGAATTGTTGAACATCTTAGCGACAAAACAATAATTTCTCAAGTTGCCGTCCTCAATGATTCAAAGGGCGTCCCGCCAGTGCAGGGCGACGCCACGCGGTCCTCCCCCGCGGCGTCCGGCCTCCCACGTGGCCTGCTCCGCCAGTCGCTCGCCTGAGCGGCTCCCGCGCACAAAACACCCACGACAGAGCCTCTCGCGTGCCCGCGTGGCGCGTCGGCCCCAACCCCGCCTGACTCAGCCGCCTTCCTCCTGGCGCACCGCTCGGCGACGCCGGCCCGAAGACGCCCTGACGACGCAATGACGCCTGGACGGCGCCCTGACGACGCCTCGGCGACGTTTCGACGGCGCATTCCGACGTCCGGATGTTGCCTTGGCGATGTCCTGATGACTGCTCTGACCTCACACCGACGGCGGCTTGCTGACAGCACCTTTAGGGCGCCTCGCAACACCCGGGCGACGCCCTGATGACGCCGTGCCTACAACCTGATGACGCTCCGACCATGTCCCGACGCCACCTCGACGACCCGTGGATGACGCCTCGAGGACGTCACGCAGCTCGGACGACGAGATGACGTCGCCTGACACACTAACGTCGCCCCGGCGGCACCCCGACGACACCTTGACGGCGTCTCAACGACGTCGGGAAGACGCGTCGAGAC
>BOPP01000098.1:3641153-3668886 GCA_017312745.1 Gryllus bimaculatus
ATATATATATATATATATATAGATAAAATAGCTTTCATCAATAATTTGAAATCATATCCGTAGAGTCATTACAATCAGTAGAGAGTGAGTTTGCGTTTTGTGAAACGTACGGCCAAAAAGTTTTGAAGCGAAAACTATACGCCTAGGAAAATAATAGAGCTTATAATTGATTCTTAAAGAATTGACAGGAAGACTGTTTCATGTTCTTTAAGAAGAGTTTCAAGCTTTTGTTATCCCTACGCTAAATGACTTGTTATAGTAATTAGAATTATGCTTTGGTATTTGTAATAATCATGATTTATCGAGTCTAGCGGATACAAGAAGCGTGAACCGGCGTGTTCGTATTTTCAGATGATGTTTTGTTTTTAGTAATTTGAATAGAAGAGATAGACATGTCGCTTAGCCGCAATATTTGATTACATTCAAAAACGTTCGACAGGTGGTCGTATTATTTTAGACCGTAAATAAAACGAATGCACGCATTTTGAGCTCTCTGTAATCGTGAGTCAAGTACGGAGCTTAAAACTGAGTAAAATGGCAAGATTTTATACACAACGTCGCAGTAGTCTAAGTGCGGAAAGTCAGGGGATTCTATTGCAATTGTTTTTATATTGACCGGTAAAAACTTTCGAACAATCCGAAGAGAACTAATTCGTGAATAGACTAACTTTGTAACTTTATTTACATGAGAATTTCACTGGATGTTATTGTTAAGAATTATTTCTATGTTTTTGTAGAATGGAGTTCTACTGAGACAATACCGATGGTTGCAGCCTCTTACAATTGAATATATTTGTATTGAATCAAATCGTATTATACTAGCGTCTACAAATATTTTTAATAAAAATCAGAGTATCTTCGCACATTCATTTTGTGATCCTTAAATAATTACGAATTCTTTGCATCGTGCAAATATTATAGTATATTTTAACAAACAAGTTTAATGATGTACAACAGAAATTAAATAATAAGCATGAATCTGCGTCTACATTAAGGCTCTTAAATATTTTAGAAATTCGAATATACATATCTTACATTAAATGTACCAAGCTCCTTAACAGTTCACACTTTTCAAGTAATTGGAGAACATTGAAAGGAAATAAATTGATAGAGACATCATTGAAACAATCAAACTTATGATTTTTAAATGAAACAAAGTTCTAAAATATTGAGTTAAAATATTCAATAAAAATTTGCAATTGGTTCTAGACAACATTCAGAGTAGTTTCAGCTGGAACGGACCGCACTTCCTAACTACGTCACAGGTGCTCATTCTTTACGATATACACATTTTTTAATCATTCATGATTAAATCGTGGGATTGCTGATGAAATATATTTGCCATTAATAAAGAATGAAATAATTGCAGTCATCTTCGTCAACTTAGATTTATTCAGAGAGCCGGCTTCCGACGTCTTTACAAAATGAACAAGAAGATAATACAGATAATACAATTAATATTTGCACATTCTATTTGAGATTCTTAATTAATTACAAATTCTTTGTAAGGTGCCATCATTGGAGTGTATTTTAACAAAGAAGTTTAATAATTTAAAACAATACAAATAATAATACAGTTATTATTTATATTATCTTTTTGTTCATTATTGTTTACGATTTTGTAATTATTATGTTCATTTCTAGTCTGCTGACGGCAAGTTTGATCGTGGTTTCACTTCTGGGCTTCACTACCCAAAAGAAATTGTTAGGAAGCGACCGTCTTCCCGCTCGATCTTCACAAATCACGGGGCAAGGTTCTCATCCCACGCACTCTTGGCCTCAATCGTACGAGACCTAAGCGGCTGCGCGCGCCTCGCTTGACTTCTCTCCGGGAACTCCGCTTTCTAAACGATCCCTTTCACAGATCGCGGAGCCTCCATCTTCGCTGACTGGCCGCGTTTCTTGAGAACCATTGCCCGCGAAAATGGTCGCGGTTTTCGCGGGAGCAGGTGTTCGCCAACGGTGGCTGCTAACCGTCCATTTTGCAACGGTGCTGCTCGTTTCGCCTTTCGAATTCGTGGCAACTACAGGTGTGGTCGTTGGTGTGTGGCCATTAGTTAAAATTTATTACTTTCTCATAGTATTACGAGTTCAAAAAGTAAATAGTATATTTATAAATGTTTCAACAGGTATAAAATGTTTCAAACTTTTAGTTCAGTGTATAAATACAATTTAAAATGGCGTTAATTATTATAAAATTATAATTCCAGTTGTTATGAACCTGTAAACAGGAATCTAATGGATCATTATTCATCACGTGAAAAGCAGTTTATTTTCACCAATAATGATATGAACTTGAAAATTGGAGTCTGATATATCATTACTCACCACAAATAAATGCAATTGTACGAGTACGAGAATTTCCAGTGTGCGCATTTAAGCACAGTGTCAATTGCTTAGTGTATTATTTCGGCCAAAGCTTCGTTTTTCGCACACACGAGGGGTACCACAATTACCGGACGGCCGAAAAACATTACCAATATTGCACGTTTCGACGTACTGATTTTGGAGAAACGTAAATGGGCCAATTGTACGCCTTGCGCCAAACCGCACGACTGGCGCAAGAGTAGTACGTGAAAGGACATTGTCGACTGACTCGTATTATGCACGCCGTTAGAAAACAATTGAACAGTAGGCAATGACAAAGCATAATTCACACCAAGCGATTTGGGAACTATCGTCCTTTCATATGAGGACTCCACCGGAAAACGACGTGTGCCGCAACCACACAGCAGAGTGTAGGACAGACGAGTTGCGATGCGGAACAAAACTGCTCGCGCCATTATATGCGCTCGCCTAAATAGTCAAAGCACAAGCTCAATATATTCACACGCTTACGGGAGCAGACAGGGCTCACGCCGCAATGCTACTCATATATATCGTAATGCAACACCACCGATACGCAGCCCTTCGCTTGTCCTCCAATTGAGGCTGAAGCAAAGATTTCGTATGCTGCAGCGGGCGGATTTATCCTGTATAAGGCGCTTTTACAACACCGTCTCTCCTGAAAAAAAAAAAAAACACACTCTTACGTATGGTGAATTCGCTGCTACCTTAACCGTGGGGTAATGCCCGATTTTAGCTCATTGCCGCTGACTGCGAGTCTCAGAGGTGTTTGTTTTTCTATTCTAATCGATATCAACAATCGATTTCAGTCGCTGTCTGAAGGAGAATTCCAACAACCGCTAACTGTGATTGGTAGTTTCTGTGGTGTCTCTGATCAATACCAGGCGAATGCCAGACATTAAATAAATGAATAATATCGAAATAAAATGATTCTGAAATTTTTGAACCAGAAATTGAAATTATTGAAAATCAAGAAAATTTCCTCATTAAGTTGCGTGATTATTCATTTAATTGCATTTAGTGAATGGGATTTAACTACTGCTCTTACCGTCGGTGCTACGAAGTAAAAGATTATTCTCTAGACAGTTTAACGGTGTTTGTACTACAATCAGATAAATTATACAATTGGATATAGTTAATAATATATTAATGAAATATAAATAAATGCAATGAAATAGGTGACATTTTATTTACATGCATATTCTTTAAAATTTGTATAATTGCTGTTAATAATTATATGCTAGTTACAATGTTAACGTTTTACTGGTCTATGCTGATCATAAAAAATTGTGTTCTGTATTCAATTCTCCATTGGAAGCAAATTTCTTCAGAAAGCAAAAATTAATAAATAAACATTGACGTTACAAAAAGGTTATATCCACTCTACCGAATCAGCATCAAGAATATTTTTTTTAAAATTAAGAGGTCATTATTACACATACATTACATTACCTGATTCTGTACGGCTAGGACGAAGGCCTTTAACCCATTACAAGACTAAAATCCTTGGAAATTATAACCTTTCGAATTCTGATGTTCATTCCAGATAACCTCTCCATCGTATCAAAATCGCGGAAAAAAGACGCTAGGCTATGACCGAAAAACGGAAAACACTTAAGCGGCCAGTTGTCAGAAGACGAGTACACGCTAATCTAACAAACTCTTTCATAAATATTTATTTTTCCAGTGACAATTATCAAAAACTACCCTGGTAAAATGTAAAAGTTATTTCCATATTTAAAGTGGAATACCAATGAAGCTCCGCGTTGAATTGAATAAGGCAAAAACCGCATAACAACATAGCAGGAAAAAATTAATTTAAAGGGAAATATTTAACATTAGTGTGGAACTAGAAGATGGCTAATCATGCATATTACAGCTGTAAAGAGAACGATTTTGTTGACACTCCTAATCGGATCCCAGTGAACGGGTTTAAACGAGTGAGGTAACATAGGAGTGGAAAAATTAGGAGTGTAGGTCACTAAATATAAAATAGATCGCAACTTCCCTTTTTGAATAAAAAGCTACGAAATTTCCGTTACTTGAAATGCGCGGCTAGAATGGAATCGGGAAGATTACGTCAAGTGCAACTTTGCAAGTTCGCAGGAGATGGAAGAGCAGTTGGTCTTAGAGAACATCGTGTTGAGTGATCGTTAAAATGATTGCTTGTGACAATGATTTATAAGTATTGAATTTCGAAGTTTAGCTATGATCAATTAATGACATGTTACTCTCAATTATATCATTTACGTGTCTGATAAGAGTCTCTTTATATAAAAATGTCAGTGATGATTTAAAAAAACACTCAGTATATTAAGGTAAGGTTGATTGCAGGATTTGGTGTTATAGGACAAACAAAATCCATGTGTACATGTGTAAAGATTTTCGTAAATATAAAACATATGTATATATGTAGACATAGTAGATATGTGTTATAAATATATTTAATAAAATTCAGTGTAATTAACTATGTCTTCTTTGTAATTAATCATTATTATTATTATTATTATTATTATTATTATTATTATTATTATTATTATTATTATTATGTGCAGTGCAGTGACGTGAAACTGAGAGAAACGAGTGAGTAAGAAAGACATTAAAGCTCGCTCTATCGCAGTGCGGTGAAGTGAAGTGTGGTGAAGTGGAGTTCTGTGAAAGATTGCACAGTAAAATGTTCACGTGGTTTTGTAAATTTTGTAGATTTTTTATAGATGTTAAGTATGTGTAATGTTAAGTTAGTGTATTCTGCCACCAAGTTCGCACACTTAATTGAAGACTTATTAATAAATCTAATTAAATGTATATTTATAGATATGCAGTATTTTCTGCTGTAACTTTTCCACAGCTCCTTCTTCCATGCGATGTAATTGCTAGTGATTAGGAAATTACAAAGTCTTAAATCCCAAAGATAACTTGTCGAGGACTGAGATTTAGAAGAGAGTTTACGTACACTTGAAAAGAAGAGCAGCAAATGCGAAGCATTATAGAAATTAGTGCCTGAATTGTAGAAGAGAATTGAAAGATTGTAAATCAGCCACCATTCTGGTGATGTGATGAAACTTCGCTCTCGAAAACGAGGCGAAATGCGGCCCAATGAAATTGAAGTGCGTAACACAAGCATTGTTGACATTCTTGATGCACGCATTGCTTCATCTCCGTTGCTGGTAGTTAGTAAACGAGGCGTAATGAGGTCAAGTGCTCTGGAACCGAGGGAGGGAATCCGAAGAGCACAATTGAGGGGTTCCCTAGTCCGTAATTCAGCCTCGAGAGATGTACAAACTCATATTTTGAATTGCTATTAAACGTATGGTTGGCAAAGGCAATTAGACATCACTTTTAAAAGCTCACAAATCATTCAGTGTTTGCGTAGAGGATTGGGCTGATTATAATTCAAGGACAAAGCGGCTATGAGAGATTACGTGCATTAGGAAGAACAACCGATTGCGTTATTTAGAGCGTTTGGTTTGCGGTTCCTGCCGCCGGACTCGCAAGGCACCGAAGATGACCACAACGAGGCCAATAGGGCTCCATGCCAATACAACAATTCCATATCAGACTATCGCCTCGTTTACGTAACTGGATTATTTACTGTCATAAATATTTCTCAGAACATTTTATTTAGATTTATTCAGTCAAAAAACAGTAAAAACTGTATGTGACGTAGGGGGGAAAAGATTATCTGGGCACGTTTTCTTGCGTTCCAGAATCCCTTCCCGTCATTTTAACTATAAATAGTTGAAAGGTGAGAACAAGTTTAACATAAATAAATAAAATAAATAAATACTTTTAAAAGTCGTAGGATTAGCAATATTTAAAAAATAGTCATTTTCGTTTCTGAGTTATAGAAAATTTATTTGCATCGGTACACGAATTGAAAGTATGATTTTTCTGCATTGCTAACAAAATAGCAACTCGCCCTGACCTCTACTCTTACCATTACAAGCAAAAGGAGATTTCAACAAAACGTGCGCATAGTGAAGCTACATTTACGTCCAGAAGCCTTTAATTGTATAGAAACAGTTATGCAGCAGAAAATATTTTACTTTTAACTTAAATTGGAGTTTAATTGTTTAATGTTCATTGATATACTACTTACATATACGTACAGCCCATCGTTTAAATGTGAAAAGTATTATTTCATAAATCTAAGTTTAATATTAAACACTATCTTTACATGATTCACAAACATATTTCAACCAATAACATCCAATATGGTATACATTTTTCCTTGAATCATTTTTGTAATTTTCGCAACTCGTGAGAAACGAAAAGCAATTCATACGGAATCAATAGACTGGAGAAGTGTGTCAGTTCAGCACGATTCCAGATTATATGTAGGTTCGATTTAGATTTAGATTTAGATTTATTTAGTCAAAAAAAAACAAAACAGTAAAAACTGTATGTCACGTATGGGGGAGAAGATTATCTGCGCACGTTTTTTTGAGTTCCAGAATCCCTTACCGTAATTATAACTATAAATAGTGGAAATATGAGTACAAGTTTAAAATAAATAAACAAAAATAAATTTTAAAAATCGCAAGATTAGCAATATTTGATAAAATAGAAATTTTCGTTTCCGAGTTATAGAAAACTTATTTGCAATTGTAAATGAACTGCATATTTTATTTTCTGCATTGCTAACTAAATAGTAACACGCCTTTACCTCTACTCATACCTTTACAAGCAAAAGGAGATTTCACAAAACATGCGCATAGTCAAGCTACATTTACGCCCAGAAGCAAATCTCAGCATTTGCTCAATGGGTTAGGGAAACTTGACCAAAACCTTATCGAGATGGGGATCATTGGCCCGGAAACTGAAGTACATTATTAGTTACGAACATATAAAGTCTTTTTAAAAAAATTATACAAAACAAATGTCAAATAATTCGTTCAATTGCATACACATTATATTCTTGTCAGCAGTGTTATGCACCATAAACAAGTTGTTTCTATCAATTTTTACATCAATCTACAACATTTCAAAGAGAATGAATGTGTCAGTGTTAAAGACAATGACATTCATCACACCTACGCTGATGAATACGCTGATATAATTGTGGTCAAGACTAGTTCATGTGTTGGAAATTATGCAGAATTTAAGAAGTGGACTTCACTATTTCAGAACAGTTTGGATTATGTTCATTACTAAATTTGTTTGGTATATGGGCATTAACGTATTTCTTATTAAGAGACCTAGAGATTATTAACGACTGAATTCCTAGCTTTTCAGAGCAGTTAAGCGAATGAACATCCGATGAAAATATTGAATTATTAAAAAAGCACATTTTCACTATTATTCCAATCTAAAAACATTGATTTTTTATAGGGAATATTAAATTGTATTTGATCTTTGTGAAGTTCGCCGAATTCACTAAGCATTTGATTGTCAGTTCTCCGCAATCATGTTAACAACCTGATCCCTACCAGGCAAATATGGAACATCCTCCTCTAATTTCGAATTCCATTTCCGAGTGCAGTGACATCATCTTGGGGGTGTTGAGATGAGGTTATTTAATATCGCTGCACATCCACGGAAGTTTGCGCTTTATTACAAAATTTTACGGCTTTAGCTGGAGATTCGGGGAAGCACGAGCTCTAAAAGAGGCGGTAATGGACGATAAAGGTTAAGCCCTGACAGTTTAATTTTTTAAAAGCGCTTTTCGAAACCCTTATTGAATAGCCGTCAATCCACAAGGGCGTCAAGTCCCAAAAACAATAAGCGTATTATGAAGAGGAAACTGTCATAAAGATTTCATCGGTACATTATTATTATTATTTCAAGAGCTTTCCCGCGTTTATACATGAGAGAAACAATTACGCGGCAAATTGTGATAATTAGGGAAAGTACACAAATCGGTCTCCGGCAGGAGCAGCCGGCAGGTTGGGCGTTGCTCACAAAGACCATTCTTCGAATAAATTGGGGCGCAGCGATGGCGGGTAGTCGTTCGGAACGAGCGGGGAAATGGCAGAGGCGCATTGTGTGGAAGGGCGAGCGACGTCCTCGCTAGGTCGCGAAGAGAGAGCGGAGACGGGAGATGAGGACTTGGTGGCGTGGAGTCGGGTGCGGGGAGTCGGGTGCGGGGAGTCGGGTGCGGGGAGTCGGGTGCGGGGAGTCGGGGGAGGGGAGAAGGACATGGATGTGGAAGGCGAGCAGTGTGGTTGTGAAGGAAGAGTAGTAGTGAAAGGAGTAAACAAAGCGGCGATGGATTGAACGAATGAAAGAAAGGGAATGGTGAGTACTGTGATAATGATGGAGGCGGCAATTTGGATTAGAACGTTCCGTGGGTGTGGGAAGATGAATCAACGTTGTCACGGGCGAAGGAATATGTTAAGCGTTGAGGATGTGAACGCGGCAAGCGTAAAGGGAGCCCGAAGGCTGTGTAACACATTTCGGCAGAACAGCAGGATCAGTGGAGGTGCGTTACGAAAAGTACTAAGGGCGCACTATATTGTTCTCCACTTAATTTTTTTCTACCCAAATGAAGTACGTTACACATCACTTGTTACGTCAACCTTCGCAACATAAACATACTCTGCTTGTAACTGGAAGAATGTTTTCCATCGGTGTGTCAGTCTCTCCAGACTTGCCTGAAACCATTTTTTCGGAGTGATGCGTACCCATGCCTTAACAGCAGTGTCCATATTTTCAAAATACGCAAAACGGCGACCACGCACAGATTTGTTCATGTTCACGAACAGGTGATAATCACTTGGTGCCATGTCGGTAGTGAAAGTTGGGTGTGACAGAGTCCCACTTGATCAATGGCAGCACTTGTCCCTCAGCTAGAGTAAGGGATGGCATTATCATGTTGTAGAAACACATCTTTAGCCCATTTCCCTGGCCGCTTAGTTTGAATGGCACGACGTAAGCGCTTAAGGTTTGCCACATATCCTATACGGTTGATCGTGGCCCTGAATTCCAACCAGTCCATGAGAATGGTGCCCTTTCAGTCCCAGAACACTGTCGCCTTTCGCTTGCCAACTGATGGCACAGTTCGAAGTTTCTTCAATTGCATCGATTGTTGTTTTGTTTGTGGCTCATTGTAATGGAGCCATTTCTCTTCACCAGCCACACGACTAGCCATGAAGTCGGCGGCATCTTGATTACGACATTGGGAAGGTTCTCTGCACACGTCCACACACCTCTGCTTTTGGTCTGCAGAGAGTGTAGGCATCCACCTGGATAATACCTTCTCGAACTGAAAGTGGCCGTGCACGATCCGCTGCAGGGCGTATAGTTTACTTCTCGTGTCTGCGTCCATTCCCGTAAATGTGATGTTTTTGTTTCCTTGCATGGCCTGTTCGACACGGGCAATGTTGGCTGGTGTTGACACAGTCACATTCTTTCCAGAACTAGTTCCCTTGTCCACCGATGTGCGTCCCGTTTCCCTAACTTCCACCCAGTTGTAAACTGTTTTCCGTGACGGCACTTGTTTCCCACCGACTTCTACCAAGCACCGATGAATTTCTGCAGTGGTCACACGTTCTTTTCATAGGAACCAAGTCGTACAGCGCTGTCCCTGACGGTTCCTTTCCATGTTGCCTGCTCCTAAGCTGACAGTGTTGTTATGATATGGTTATGACGAGTGCATTCGTTGGCACCTGTGCGTGTGCTGCTACCAAACGGTGGAACAAGTCACTAGTTACACGTGATCAAATTACTACCGATCAGAGTAGCCGGTCTCTAAGACTCGAGCACCAAAATCTCCATGAATTGTTTATTGAATGGTGTTCTAATTTATTGAATATTAGTTCAGTTTTTTTCACATATTCGTTCCACCAACCTTCGGTTAAGAAAACAGTTTCGTTTGTCAAAAAAATGCGAATTACTTCTCATAAAACATTTTACGATAGTTGCTCAATATTTAACAGAGTTTTATTAGAAGCATAAAAACGAAATGTATACATCGGTATTTCAAATATCATATCAGTTTCTGATAAAGAAATATGAAAAAATTATCTCAATCAAATTCTAATATTTGCCATCTTTTATTGAAAAATTAATACTCCCTGAATTGAACGTGATTTCATCGAATCAGTAGTCACCGAATGATATCAGTAAATCACGTGAATGCTGATCGAAATTAAATCCTATAACCATTCGTTATAATATGGCTAATGAAATGATTAACTAATTTAGGAACACAATTACACAATTAGGTAAGCTTTCTCTGTGAAATGAAATAAAGTCAGGATTATTCCATTTGGCGTCGGCGTGATCTCCAACGTTAGAGGGAAGATGACTAATTAGAACACACTTTTTAAACAGGTGTTTTTAATTCAATATCTGCAGAGAATGTGAGTATTCTTTAACTTAACATGCACTGATTTTTCGAGAACAGAATACGTGAATCGGAGTACGAATTTCTTTTTGATCAATCACCCTTAATCACAGTCGAATTCTGTTCCAAATACCTTTTCAATTGATACAATGAAAGAAAATCGTATGAAAACTTATGTGTTTGTTATAAATGGTGAATAAACAGCTATCGCACTGACCCCGCAATAATAATAATAATCATAATAATAATAATAATAACAATAATAATAATTATAATTATTATTATTAATATATTGGAAGAGCCAAAACACCATTAGTTTGATAGTACAACATTGACCGAGGAAAAACGAAGAATGGGGATAATTGAACCCATGACATCGCTTTGCAGATAAGCAGCAGATATTAAAGCAGATATTAAAGTCATTATAATGAAAACATCAAATATGAAAGCACCTGGCCCGGATCAAATCCCAAATTTTTAAGTTTCAGCAATTTCCATGTAAATATAAACATTTAGTAACTTGCTACAGACAGATGATATCAAAAGCCGAAACGACATCATTTCTCACCATTGGGAAGACGTTCCTGATACACAAAAGTCGTCAAACTGCTGACCCAGCTAAGTATCGACCAATTACTTGTTTACCCAGGGTCTATATATATATATATATATATATATATATATATATATATATATATATATATATATATCAGCCATCATTACAAACACAATGTATGCATATTTGCAGAGAAACAACATTTTAACTGAGGAACAGAAAGCCTGTTATCGATCATCAAGAGGATGCAAAGATCAGGTGACAATTGACTCGGTCGTGGAATCACAGGCTATATGGATGGAGAGAAATATCAGTATGTCTTATACAGATTATATAAAAGCTTTTGAATCAATGCCACATTCTTATCTTGTGGAAATGTTGGAGATATATAAAACAGACTCAGAAATAATCCTCTTTGTCACGTGATGTGCAACTGGATCACGTCTCATTAAAATCAATAGAGGTATTTTGCAAGTCGATCCACTGAGTGCACTTTTTAGTTCTGCATGGCACTAAATCCTCTTAGTAAAACACTTCTGAATACTCAATATGGCCACAAGGTAACCACAACCTCTAAAGAAAGCTATACAATTAACCATCTGTTATATATGGATAATTTGAAGTCACTAAGTCACTAAATTTAGCAATAAAATCTGCATGAAACATGGTCTGGAGAAATGTAAATCGGTACATATGAAACGAGGCAAAGTTGTTGCATCTGAAGGAGATTATGTCATGCCTAATGGAATTATTGAAGATATCGAAGAACCTGATAGTTACACATACCTAGGAATTACACAGCTACTAATCTCTCTAATTGATCACCCTGGTATTAAACGAAAACTGAAAGAAAATTTTCTTCAAAGAATCAAAAGCATCCTCTGCACACAGCTATGCAGCGGATACAAAGTGAAGGCAATTAATACATATTCAATACCACTACTTACGTACTTAGCCATTGGAATTAGTTAAATGGACAGCGACAGACTTGTAAAATCTATGGAGGCTAGTTAGAACACAATGGATAAAACATCAAATGAAACATCCAAAATCAGCAATAAAACGGATGACTCTTCCAATACTGATGGGTATCATGGGAATCACCGACATATTGCGACTCCATAGAAAACAATGTAACGACCTGAGATCCTGCCGTGGCTAGCAAACACAGTCCATAGCTAGCAGACACTAGCAAACACAGAATATACTAAAATACACAATAATGACTCATTCATAAAAATTTAGCAGAAATCACAGCTTCAGCATCAGCTTATTATAAGTACGAACCGTCACCAGCTGTTGATAACAGCGATTTCAATGTCTATTCGGATAGAGAAATAAGGACTGACGTCACCATAACAGCCAATAAACCTGACATCACTTTGGTTGACAAAAAGAAAGTACATCTGATTGACATTGCCATTCCACTCTCCCACAATATTGACAATAGCTACAGTAACAAGATCAGCAAATATAAGGACCTGGCAGATGAAATTAAGAAAATATGGAATTTCAAGAACGTTTATATTAGACCCATCATTATTTTGGCCACAGGACTAATTTCAAAAACCGCGAAGAAACACTTAGAAATCCTCCAATTAGAAAGATACTTATAAGAAATTCAGAAGTCTGCAATACTAGACACTTGTCATATATGAGAATGTTCCTGGGAGACTAGCTTGACTGAATTCAACTCATCGCCGTTTAAACAATACTCGTAATGCAGGGCGAATGAATGCCCTGTGTATGTGTATCAGAGAATGATAATAGTGACACGATAGTGGATGGTTTATATGAATATATTATCTGTATTATTTATTTCAATTCAATTTGACTTGAATTCTTATACGTAAATTTGGTTTCATTTGTGATCTGATGAACAAAACAATGTGTCAACTATAATATGACTTGAATCTGAATTCCGATGTATTATGTAATGTCCGATATTGTTGAGAAAGTTAAATAATAATAATAATAATAATAATAATAATAATAATAATAATAATAATAATAATAATAATAATTTGGATTTAGAATTTTATTACTCCACAGCGTTCAGATTTTCAGAAATTCTGTGAATAAAAGAACGACATGGCTCAACGAAAAGAAAGCATTTACACAATTTTTAATTGAAGAATGTTTGCACGACAACATACTTTTCAGTTCATATGATGAATACCAGTAGACACCCGGTAAAAAAACTTGAATTATGATCCCCGAACAAAAAAGTAGATAGAAAATCAAAAGTATTCAACAGTTGTCCATTTTAAGAATCTATTTGACACTTAAATTTCTATTGTTCAGCATTAGACGCGGCGACCATTTGTAGAATCCACATAAGTTATATTCCTAGAAAAAGTGTGATTGTTTAGCAATGAAAGAAACATTAAGTCGATGTATGAATACAGAGATATCAAGGTCATCGGACGAGGTATTCACCTTCTGAAGGGAGGTGGGGGCGGAGCGCGGTGGAACCGAGTCTAAAAATATTCATAA
Source organism: Gryllus bimaculatus (assembly GCA_017312745.1). Lineage (NCBI taxonomy): Eukaryota > Metazoa > Arthropoda > Insecta > Orthoptera > Gryllidae > Gryllus > Gryllus bimaculatus. Next base: position 3,654,839 of record BOPP01000098.1, read on the forward strand.
TGCGGCTGTAATGCAGATTATGTTTTTGTAAACGTATCTACTAAAGTCAACATTTTAGTACGCAATAAAGTACTAATGTTTTACTTCTGTACACGTACATATTACTCACTTTGCTTCTGAAATGTAAACATTGCTAGTTCCGTAAACACCTTAGAATCCGTCCGTCCTTCCGTTCTAGAATCCTACTGTTGGATTGTCGGTGACTTCACGTTCTATATATTCTTGTCTGCGCTTGCTCAGACTTCGTACCGACGCAAATGCGATTTGCTAATAATTAGAAAGGCTTACGTGGCGCAGGGCATCAGTTTATATCACTGCAGTACCTCTGACTGGACAATTATTGTCACGTCATTAGTGTGCTACTCATCTCAGCAGCAACACAATTTTTTCTCCTCGTTTCGCGGCAAGTTAATAATTTTTACCATGCGTGCCATTGGGGTCGAATATGACGTCACCATAGGAAATACAACAATGCTTTTTTTAAAGATAAATTTTAATTATGTGTTTTTGTCCCTTGCTTGCCATTACGTCTTCGCAAGTAGTCTCACTAGGTGTAGTAGATAGGCAGGGAGCCTGTAGCGGCAGGGCCTGTAATGGGTGGGCCGGTAGTGGCAGAAGAGTGCTCAACTTATGAAAATTCCGATGCGCTACTCCCTCGCAACCTGGCGGTAGCGGCAGTAGTCTCGTTTATCCACTCGCCCCCAACGACCTGTGTGTTCTTGGTTCGAGTCCGTGTTCGCATATTATCGTCTAAAATCTTCGAAACTCTTACAAATCTACCTACTCTACCCGTTTCCTAGAATATTAACAAACATATTATTATTATTATTATTATTATTATTATTATTATTATTATTATTATTATTATTATTATTATAAAGTTTTATATAACTTGCTGAGTAAGAACACTCGAAATAACATTAGGACGTTTTTCAAGTTAATGTAAATTTGTTTTTCTCTCTTCTGTAAGGCCATGCGGTCGACCGGATAAAATAAATTTTAAAAAAAGCATATTATCGGCGCCCAGAAAGTTGCAAGAAGAGAGGTTCAGAAGCGACAAGAAAAGAGGTTAACGTTCACAGCCTTGCAGGATAAAAACTTGTCTGCCTTTCCACTGCGAGTCAATATACTTTGGTCACTGCCGAAAACCCATTGAACTCTGTGCTGTCTTGGCTGAGTCATCGTTTCATCGCAGGCTGCCACTTATCAAAACACAATCTGCCACTAGATGACTGGGCTCGAATCATCGACCCTCCATAAAGTTTCGATGAAAACTGCCAATCTGGTTATTATCAGCACACAAGAGTGGGGAGTTACTATTTTGATAGCAGTACTACAAATTAAAATCTGTTGTAAGAGTTTTCATACAGTTTCTATTTTAGGCGACCGAACATTTCGAGTCATCAAATATCAACAATACTAATTGGACTCGGAGAGGTGGCTGAGGGCATCAACTGATGTCACTGCAGTGCCTCAGAGGCCCTACGTTCGAGTCCCGATGGTGGCAGGAGTTTCGACACTAGCTAGATAACTGGGACGAGTTCTGTTGCTGTTTACAGGAGAACTCCAGCGGTGGGCTGCTCTGATCGGAAGATTTCCCTGGTTTCTCGAATAAACGCCAGGCGAATCCCGCAGCAGTACCGTAACAAATATTAACAAATTAGGGTGCAAAAAGGGATGTAAACAATGAAAAAATACCTTTAACCGGAATTATTGTAAAACATATACAGCGTAAAGATGCAAGAATTTTTTCGAATTCTAAAGTTTACGTTAGCATTGAACGTGTAGAGATTTTTTTGTTATTAAGGTTGCATCAACTTCAAGGTGAATAGCGACCACTATTGCAGTTTAACGGTATGGTAACTGTGAGGATGACACGATATGACGATGACAGGGTGTGAAAGAACAAACACAACCATACCCGAGGTGGGACTCGAACCCGCGATCCTTCGGTCCGAGATCGCTACGGCACTTAGCGATCTTGCCCATATGGACCGGCTATTTTTTTCTCTGTAATCTTGATTCCAAATGATCATCCCGTATGATGACAGGTACGATTTACTCGCCAATGTTATTGGGGACTCACTTTTGAATCTTGAAATGACATCAGTAAAAAGTGTATATATTTCTATCTTCGCAATTGTGTAATCGCCAGCTCTGTGAAAGATATACCAAAGCTGTTCTCAAAAGGGCGTTATACGAAAGTAAGATGGGATTCCTCCTGAGCGAACAATGTCTGTCGGCATCAATAAAAAAATACTTTTCTGGTAAAGAAACAATCTTGACTGATTTTTTCCCTTTAAATTTGATTTTTAAACGGCCTCTGCTTCCACATAAGAATACACATCGCTGCCATGAGACAAAATAAACCCACGAGGAAAAAGGCAGAAGAAGGTAAAAATAAAACAAAATGGCAAAAATAGGCATCGAAAGCTGGACAAAAAAGACAAAAGAAATATCTACTAAAACAACTCCAGAAGTACAATGAGGTAATTTCTATTGTTAAAATCATATAATATTAACAATAACAAAATAGCATTTGGCCAAAATGCCCGGCTCTGGTAATTCTACTCCTTCTGAATACGTTATAGTAGATGAGACCAATACGTATTCGTAAGCCCCTTACGTATGGTCTGAAAATGATACGTTTGGTCTGAAAGTGTGCAATGCAAAAATCCACATCTGCGATGGAATCCCGTTTATTTGAAAAGAGAAAAGAGTCCCCGAATTATCAATTCCTACACAGTATATATTAAGGTTGACATCAATTCATGGGCCAAACACAAATGAATTGGTGAATACCAGAACAGTATAGAAAGATACATTTTATAAATTCTGAAAAATCTGTTTTTTAAGTCAATACGTCATTACAATTAAGTGAAAGCCGATAGAGGTCTCCAACCAAAAGACCAGAACGATGCTATTACTGTGCAAGTTCCACGCATAGAAAAAGTGTGGAATGTTGTGTCTGCTGATGAAGATGTGTATGTGGAAAACAATAAAACTTAATGTGTTTACTGTATTAATGTAATGAACACAATCTGAATTTTTTTCAACTCGCAAGTTATTTATGAACATTAAAACTGAATCATTGATGATTTAATGCTAATAAAAGGCATAATTTATAACGGTTGCTACATTTTAACATTACTGCAAATCCTCTGGCTTGTTTAAATGCTTTCAAGTTCTTAAGACAAAATGATTTATTTTCTACCTTTTATTGTAAAAAGTATACAATTTTTTTAAAATAATGAAAATCTTTGGGATATATATCCATAGGAACCACCATAGGAAACATTAGGAAATACGACCCAAATTTTTCATTATAGGGATCAAGGGTTAAAGATGTGACCTTGTTTTGCCTTTTATGTCTCATCACATCTGCGTGTTTTGACCAAAGTAGTCCGATAAAAACATTTTACCGGTCATGTCAAGAAGCCTCGTTTGACCACGATTAATAGTACAGAAACGACTCCATAAAATGTGAACGTACAAAAAAATTACTATATAACTTTTTGTCTCTTGTTTCTTATCTTCCTCCTTTTCTGCCTCCTTTTAACTTGGATCATAAACTGTATGACGGTAATGATGGGGTTGTCACTGACCAAATAAAGATAAGTAATGCAGCGCCCTTGTATTTCATAGTCCCTACATTGCGCAATAAAACGTCCTTAAATCTCTACTTAACTTAAACGAGATAATAAAGAAGTCTCACGACTCAAGCGTGATTTAATGCAAACGTTAACTATTCGAAATGAGTGCAACGCGGAAATATAACGAGCAAAAGTTGCAGATTCAAGCACTACTTGAGTGCTCGTGTTTATCACGTCAGCACTTGTCATTTCATCATGTTTCTTATCGCAGAACTCGTGGTCCTTATTGGGATGCTACTCAGGCTTCAGGAACATCAGTGAACAACAAATACGCGAGTTTCGTAAGTACACAAGGAAGTTTCACGCTCAGTCGTATCCTCCAAGAAATCGATTAAGTCGCGACTTGGAGAACATTGATGCGTTTCGTGCAGAGAAGCCGCGCCAGCCCGCGCTACTTGCCTGCCTGTACAGTCCGGCGGGTTCGTAGGCTTCCGCGGCCGGACTCAATGTATTCTTGGCTATACGGGATGAGCCGCGTCTCAGTTAATTGGACTGACGTTTCGGCCATCTTGCTGTGGCCTTTTTCAGAGCTATACTGCTCAGCAGAGCAATACATGGAAAGTCCGGCGTTCATGCGAGCAAGGGCCTCTTTCCTGACTCGGCTCTTATTTCTCTATAGATATTGTGGTGGGTTTTCGTTGGCATTTTCAATGAAATAATTATATGCGTCGTCATTGCGAATAATATTGTTAATTAAAATAACAGCTTTCGATGGCTTAGCCATCGTCAGTTTTCTGCTGCAAGGAAGCCACAAAAACGACTACGTAGTATTAAAAGAGCAGCTTTCGATGGCATAGTCGTTTTTGTGGCTTCCATACACCAGAAAAATGATGATGATGGCGAAGCCATCGAAAGATGCTATTTTAATAAATAATATTGTTGGCAATGACGACACATATAATTATCGTATTTCTCTACCTAATCCAGAAAGGAGTGTATTCGCGCAAGCGGCACTCGCGCACACAGAAGTGGGGCGAGGCGTGGAATAGTGGCTACGTAGCAAAATCAGTTTGCTAGATTTGTTCTACCACACAATCGTCTATATTCTGTTTATTTTCGTTCGTTATTCGTTTGAATTACGTCTATATTCTTGTTTATTTTCGTTTTAAATTCTGACTTGTATAAACACTTTTGCCAATGGGCAGAAATGGTGAATTATTTCTTTCTTTTCGTCTCGTGTTAAATTAAATCATTGTCTTTGTGTTTTTTAAATCATAAAGATAACTGTTGTATATAGGAATAATGAGAAATAATTTAACAAGGCTCTGTAAGTTTACAACTCTTGCTTACGGACGGACAGCTCTTTTAATAGACGAATCTTTGTTAAACCTACAAACCTAAATGTAGTGAGTGCATTTATTGTTCTGTTCAATCAACATAGTACATATTGTTTTTTAATTGCAAACTATTTGAAACTAGGACTAAGAGACTCACTTATTCGCAATTTCGACTATTCGACTACTTCGAATATTAAACATTTTCCCATAACTTTGAGCAAATACGAATATATATTCATTCACTTCAAAGGATGTTTCCATAACATGCTATTAATAAGTTAATTTTTAAATATTTATTGTTATTATTATTATTATTATTATTATTATTGTTATTATTATTATTATTATTATTATTATTATTATTATTATTATTATTTATTATAACAATCAAAAGAGTCCTCCTGTAAGGAAGAGATTATGAGTTCGATTTCAGATCATATAAAATATTCATGAAATTCAAATCCTTTACATAAAATTATATAGCCTGAAACCAAATACGGCCCACGGTGGCTCGTTGATGGGCGTACTCGCTTTCCACGGCGCAACACCGTGTTCGATTTCCGGCGGGGCACAAATTGTAACCGTGCGCTTTTCTTAAAAGTGTCTCAGTAACTATTGTTGTGTGACGATGACAAAGCCTTCCCTAATGTTATGAAGAGCAGTATATAAGGTGGAGGGCTGTCTTCTTGCTAACCACAGGAACCGCCGCTGGTTGGCCAAGGCACCTATCGGGCTGTCGAGACACAGACGGGACAGAACAGGACAAAACACAAAATAGCAACAAAAGTACAATTTAAAAAATTATATAACACAGAAGTAAAAACTAGTTATTTTAATACAGTGAAAATAGGTTACGTTTTAGATAGTCACTATGTTTTCTTCTCTTCCTCTATTCGCCGTACCGTTTCCAATTGTAATAGAAAAACATACCTCACAAGCTCTTTTAAATAAAATTACAAAATAGAAAGAACTAAACAAAATGCGAAAGGAACTAAAAAATACTGCAAGTCCAGTTGATAAAGTTATACAAAACAGAATAAAAAAAATATAAAAATTCCCAAGGTACTCAGAATTACACAGAAAATTCTGAAAATAGAATGCAGAATAAAAACAACAATTTCAAAAACACAAAATTGTAAAACAGTGTACTTTTAATAGCTTGGTTTCCTCCTATTGCCCTTCATCGCCATTCAAACCCTACCTTTCATCGTTTATTTTAGGAATCCGTCAAACGCCAACATCTAAAACAGGCATTAGCAGCGGATTATTGTTCCAGGAGTATAGACACATCGTTTAGTGCATATTTATGTGACAAATATTCATTTATCAACTACTTTAATAAATAATAATATTTTGAAATCAGAAAAATTGGTAGACTCTTTCTCCGTTTTCTCGAAATGAGGAATTTGGCGTTTGACGAATTTCTGAAATACACGATTCAATTTACTTCTCGAACATTATTGAACAGATTTAAGCTTAACGATTTTTACATGTTTGGATTCAGTGTCTAGTTGTTGTTGCTGTTTTTGTGACCTCACTTAGTGCCGCTTGCGACCAGGTGTTGCCTGCTGTTCTTCTGAAATCGTTCCATCTCGTTCACTGTTGGCCGTGTTTTCTCTATCCTGACCTTGGACTCCACATTGATGTGGCGTGTGCGTATCATATTGGAGTCCGACCACGTGACCTTCACACACAGTTTCACCACTTCAGTGATTCTGTTTGTTTTTCATTTTTAATTATTATTTTTCCTTAATAATACTTCTATTTATTTTTGCCACTGAGCTTGAGCGGAGAATTCTGCTCTCTATTTTTGTTGACATCTTCTGAGTAACATTCTTGATCTTCTCTGAGTGACTGAGTTTGGGAGTCGTATGCTAAAACCGAAAGCACACAGGTGGCTATAACTGACATATTATTCAATAGGCGTATTTTCTCGGTTGCTACCAAATTCCGGAATTGGAGCCGGACAAAAACACAAGCAGTTCGGATCTTTTTCGGCAACGTGGCGACACTGCTATGTCCGAGACTGCTAGTTCCGCACCACCATTATCGAGAACGAACTACACCGATGCGAGGCCTGTTTTCGGAGTGTGGCCTCCGAGTTGGCAGGCAACAACGGATAACGAATGTGGGAGGAGCCACAGGATTTCCCGACACCGTTTATTGCTCACATGTTTCTATTAAATATCTTAAACGCATTATTTATTCTATTTTCAATGGAGGAGATAACTGAGCACCATGTAAAAAAGTATTGAATGCTATTCTACGACGAAAACGATGAATAAAAGTTCAATCGTACACGGCAAATTGCAATTTCATTTTAAAAGATTTACAAAAATTATTATAAACAGTAACAGAACAGAAAGTTCTCGAAGTAGATGTACTTCTAAATTTTATTTCTATTTCCATTGTATTTCTCTTCATAATCCACATTTATGCAATCTAAGCTGGTTAGTTGTAAATCGCTTGACAATTTTTGTTTCTGATATTAATTTTAATATGAATTAAATAAGTATAATAGAAATAACTAATGTGTATGTATTATTTGGATACAAATGCAATATCCATGCTCTAGTGCAGTATTGTATTTTCCTACACAATACATATTTAATGTATATTTGTACACGTTTGTATAAAGCATTTGTTAGACAAACACGAAAATACGACAATTCAAGGTGGAAATCTCAAACTTTTTGCTAAATACTCAGTAAACATTTATTATAGAAAATAATATTTTTCAATTAACAGTAAACTAATATTCAAACTTTCAGGGTCTATTATAATCAATCTACAATAAATTTAGAACTAGCTGGATACGGTCGAAAACTCCGTGCTTTGTTAATGATTGTTATAAAAGCGATAAGTAGAACCCTACTTCAAATGGTCAATCCCTAAACTGTACGTTACAGCGGTATAACCCGCTATTGTGCAAGAAAAACCATGGTTTCAAGCCATAAGGTCCACGAACTCGGTCAACGACCCACGAACTCGAACTCGATGTCAAATACTCGGCTGGTCCAAAGTAACAGGAGGTCTGTCCAGCAGTAGATGTAATGCGTCAGGACTACGAGACAGAAGGTCCACGAACACAAGAGACCTAAAGTTAAAGGGTACAATTACAGGGTACAATTGTAAGTTTGTACTTGAGAGAAAATAGTCTCGAGACTCAACTTGCAAATGGGTAAGGGCCTGAGAGCAGTCTGGAAGCCAAGCCCGCGTATTTCTCCGAGTCAGCAATTATCACAAGTAGACGTGTTCTTGCCTGCTCTCGTAAATCAGTCTTCAGTCTTCCGACAGTATTGAAAGTTCATCTCTCGGAGACAAGATTTCATTCTTGTGTGTATTTTTCCTTTTTGTCTGAAATTTGTGTTTATTTCGTATTTATTTGTATTTTGGTTCATTCTTTTTTTAGAAACGAGCGATAATAAGATTGTTCTCAATAAGAGAGTGGACTGACGAAGTGATGGAGTAAATCCATCTCAATTAGGAACATTCGTTTTTGTGGAATGTAAATCAAATTGTATATGAATCGCGATACAATTGAGTATGTTTGATGAATTTGCAACAAAATATGAAAACTGTGATGGAATGAAGTTCGGCGGAAGATTTATTTCGTCGATCCACCCATTTCCTAACCCAACACTCTTTGCCTTTCTATTCCGCTTGTTCGCAATTTCACGGGGAATTATGAAAGCTAGGGCCTAGGGCGAATCCATTAGGAAAGAAAAAATTAAAATAAGCAAACTACGATCAAATTACACAACAAGCAGTATTTATTAGGTATATTCTACGAATGAAATTGTGTCCAACAGAGTTCCAAAATGCCCCAAATGTTGACAATAACTGAAAGCTATGTTGAAATCAACGAGATTATGACATAGTACATACACGATTAACAAACATAATCGACATAGCAATCGATGTATACCGCCTCCTATGGTAGATGAGTCACAGTTTATGATTGGCCAGTAGGGAGCAGCGCTAATAAAATCGGATAGAAGAAGCGATAACCTTTTCAGATACTCCGTCCTGGTTTAAGGATTTTGTACGTAGAGTTAAACGCTATTGTTTTTAATATCACGAATGGAATAGTCACTTCATATTGTGCTTTCATTTGAGAGATAATAATACGTATACTGGCAATGACAACGTTGATGACATCGTATTTCTGTAAGAAAAAAATGTTCTCCGGTCAGTTGGAACAAATTTTGTTGGACTTTTTGCAAGTATGGGTCTTCCTCTCTTCTATCTGTCAACATCCAACAGGATCTTTCGCGTCATTCGCATAACATGAACGTACCATACGATTTTTTTCTATATTTCGTCAAAGATGGTTTTCTTTACATTCATTTTCCTTCTTAAATCATCGTTCCTGATTTTGTCACGTCTGCTAACAGCAATTTCTATGCTCGTAGTCAATTTCAGGGGCGAACAGCTTTTATCTTGTTCTTTTATCAACCTCCCTAACTTCTGAACCGTACGTTGTAACACTCTTGACTAGTAGGGCTAGTGAGGGCAGTAAAGAAGTATTTTGGCAGTGTTAGTGATTGTTTTATTCCAGGAGACAGAGTTTATACTTTGGGTCATGTCCCCCACCCCAAACTGATTCTTACCTTAATTTCTGTTTTGTTATTTCCCTTTTTGTTATAAAGTAACCTAAATATTAATATTTGTTTACTGCTTTCAATATTTCTCGATTTTCCAGAAGAAGATCCATCTCACTGTTCACATACATACAATTATCATCTTGCACAATCACATACGTACACGTATGGATTTCTTGTAGTGGGCGGTTGATACTGACACCTGATGAATATGATTTCTACGACATGTGTTGTAATTATAAATATCTGTATTGCAAGAAAATGTGTACCTAACCTTACAGCAATTTTGACAAAATAGTAGTTTACGTGACAATGGCGCGAAGCAGGTGATTCACGCACGTGTCAAGTTTGACGTCCGAGCTGTTGTCGTCCGAGCTGTTTGTCGTCCGAGTTGAGGAAAAAGGGAGGAGTGTGGGAATCACCTCATGCCCTAGTTGCGTACACAAGTTTTAACATGATGTGAGCGAAACGCAATGCAACAGATTATTATCCCATATCTCAGGCGGGAATGTACGCAACAAACTGCGTGAAGACTGACTGAATTTGAAAGAATTTTGAATGCGTAACTTAATTTAGTGTTCAACTCTTTTATGTGGATATTCCATTTGAGATTTGACTGAATTAAGAGGCCCAGATATTTTTTTACCTTAACATAAACCAATTGCATATTGCTCATTTTCAATGGTACATGCAATTGTCTGTTTGAGATGCAAAACTGCATTGAAACAATTTTTGATTCGCTTACTATTAATGTTACTAAGAAACCAATTTGAAATTGTATAATTTATTGTTTTGTCTTTATGTAAAAGAACATTCGTGTCATCAATACACAGAACTGCTCCTTTGATTCTAATGAACGAGGGTATACAGTTTACGTAAGAAAGAGGATAGGGCTTCAGACGGAATCGTGCCGGACCCATGCTCAACTGGCAAAGAACTGGAGTTATCAGTAAATGTTGTCTCGTGGCTGTATGTTATTTCTACTCTTCGCCATCGATGACTAATATACAAAGAAAATTGGACTGAAAAGTAATTCCCCACCTCGCAGTAGCGCATCTACAAGGTTTTGTTTCGATACTTTCTTATAAATGATCAAAACCCTCATCGATCCTCAGTGTCTTGTATAGAGAGGAGATTGCTCTTCTGGACCGAACTGCAAATTTAAATTTTTTGTCTGAAAACTATTTGATTCAGGAATGGAAATCAATTCCCTAATCAACCTATTAACCCCGTAGCGTATTTTAGAGAGAGAGAGAGAGAGAGAGAGAGAGAGAGAGAGAGAGAGAGAGAGAGAGAGAGAGAGAGAGACAGAAAGAGAGAGAAACTTTTGGATCAATGACCCCAACACGATTAAGTTGTAGGGCCAAATTCCGTTCAACCATTGGTGAAATGCTGAGATGGCTCCTTGCCTGGGTTCTGGACATAAATATAGTTTTCTTTTGAGTACGTTTTGTTGAGCTCTCTTTAGATAATCGCAAAGGGGGGGGGAGGATAATATTCATTATAATGCCAACTACGGTCAGCTTCAAGAAGAGTTGGTAATGTCGATAATCACGGGTCCGAAATGATACTGGTACTTAATTGCATTTCGGAAAAAATGATAGTGTTAAATTTATATATTAATATTAAATACAGCAGTAGTGGTTTGAAGCAAATTTATTATCATAGTAATACGAAAATGGCAAGAATTAATTTTCATCTATTTCGGTTTCTGTTCTATTTGCATCTATATGTTTGTTTGCCCACAATGTGAATCAATGCAGTAATTAAAATGTAAATCTATAGAATTGAGCAAAATACTAACGAGTTTCACAAATGCGCTTATAATGATATTTGAACTGTAACGGTAGATAAGGGTAAAAACTAGAAATATTGGTCGGAATAAAAAAAAATAGTGCCGAAAATTTCACGAATATATTAACCGAGCGGGTTCTTTTTGTGAACTTGCCCAGTTCAAAAGGCATAGGCACCCATTGGATATTAACATTTATTCTAACAATGATATGAACAACAGCACATTCCTAGATTTGCTTGATATTTCAAAAGTTTCAAACGACAGAGACCACGTTGAAGCGGAAGCGTATTTTGCAGAAAGGTTGGATGTAGTAGAGAAATTGTTATTCAAAATCCGGACAGTGTATGTTATGCTAGTTGCGAAGGAGTGTCATCTGGCAATGTGTTAAATAAATACGATCGCTACATTTAATGTACTGAAAACAAAGACGCCCTAATATGGCACAAATTATATTTATAACTGGCATCTGATCGTACTCATTTCCTATATTACTGTCCCCATACTAATTAATACTTCGTAATAAAACCAAAAACTAATTTACTGATTATTCTCATATTCTCCCTACAACACAAACAGTCTAGCGCTTCTCCGGTCTTCGCATGTTAGTGGGTTTCTTTTCCATTTTAATTTGAGGACACACCCTTCCAACCCCGCATTCTGCCCCTCTTACGCAAATGGACACTTTCTAGATAATGGCAGATGATTTAGGGATAGTAGGGATTGGTGATCAAGTGATCATCATCCACTTCTAAATCATAGCTTACACAATGGCAGATATGTGACTGACAGTCCCCAACAGCTTCGTTGTCCTCATGAGAGACTACTAAGGGATGGTCTCTTAAAAACGTGGGAGGACAAGCAAGTCGCCTGAACGAGAATGCACTGCCAGCGTCAGAAAACAAAATTCCATCGCGTGCCTTGACTAGGTACGTTCATGGACGAGCAAATGTTTATTTTCCTTTTGAAGCGGATTGAAGGAGAAACCAAAAAGGAAGTCGATATGAGAGATGTCTCCGTACGGTTGAAGGCGCTGTTAACTTAGATGTAAGAAAGGTTACATTTACCATATCGCTCAATACGATTGTACATAAACGCGGTTGACCTTTGCGCGTTTCCACTGCGACCGGTGAGTCCCCACCATCCACATCTAATGTCATGGTCACGTATGACATATGGCCATGTCTGAACATTTGTAGCGTATCCGGCAAATGGAATAGAAAATCCAACTGTACTGCGAAGTGTCTCACGCTGTACGAGGGGCATTTACACGAGAGCAGTCGCTGTCTAGCAACCTTCATTCAGCTACTAGCAATCAGCGTGTAAGCAGCGCGTTCCTTGTGGAAACGATTGAGAGTAGTAAGAGGGATATTAAGGAACGGATCAAAACTACAGACAGTAATTTAAATGTGCTTAAATGCTCAACATTTTCAGAAGAAACTGCCTACGGTGGCCAGCTGCAGTGATCCACGTGTGCCTCGCCTTTCTCTAGACGAGAGCCGATCCGCCGGCGCCACCTCTTCCTCCTGGGGAGAGGAGGGGGGCTCAACATGTTGCGAGCCACTTGAGCAGCCCTGCTTTAAAGCACTATTTTGCTTTTTGAATTGTTAGTGATTCCGGGCGTAACAGCTGCTAAGGTCATTAATCCCGTAAGAGTTGTGCATGCCAGGACAAGCTCTAAGCTCGCGACCGGAATCACGGCATGTGCGCTAGTGTAGTACATGTAAATCTAAGAATGTGTGTAAATAAGGGGTGATGAGACGGCAATTAAGGGGAACGAAAGATCTCGCGCGGTCCGTGGACCGTTTGTCCGAGTACTGCTCCGGCAATCGCCTGGTATTGATCGGAGAAACCACGGATAACTACCGATCAGAGCAGCTAGCCGATAGCAACTGTTACGTTATGTAGCTAGTATCCAAAATCCTTCCGCCGTCGGAATTTGAGCCTTGGACCTCCGGAACCGAAACACTGCAGTGCTATCAATAGATACCCTGAGCCACCTCTACCGGACAGAGTGTCGCATCCGCCACTAATTGATCGGAGCAAACCTCAGATACAAGCGTTGAGAGATGCCGTTCTCGCCGTTCTCCAGAATGCATCCTGGAATTTCCACAGTCCGAAACAGCTTCTTAGCTCGTTTCGAAAATTCCCTACTGTGGGGACTCGAATGCAGACCCACCCAGGCACCGAAACTTCAGTTGCTGATCCCTATTGCATAGGCTGCGATAGTGTAGAGGTAACATCCTTAAACTAACAATGGTATCTTACCTAGGTCTCGATTCACATTCGACACTAGCAAGATGACTGGATTCAGTCACTCTCTGGAGGAGAATACAAATTACCACCTGCTCTGATCGGTAGTTTTCCATAGTTTCTCCAATCAATTCTATTCGAATACAAGGCAGTAACCTAACAAAAAGCCCACAGGGCGCGTACGTGCTTACTTTTGTCCTCTCCTAGCCCATTTTACACACATATACTAGGTACGTAAGGGAACAGCAGTCAGGATCTCAGAGCTTGTCCCTGCGGGGGAGGTACCAGCTGCGGGAAATAATGGATGAAGAACGAACCGAAGGACGGGAACAGCTTCACCTCACTCACATGCTAACATGTTACTGATTTCTTAACGCACCGACTACGTATCATTCACTTCGATCTAATTTTATGTAGGTGGTGGCTTCAACCAGCATAAGCTGCATTTATTCATATATATATATATATA